>SCLH01001230.1:17743-37314 GCA_004367855.1 Oikopleura vanhoeffeni
TTTCACTCTATCTCGAGATTAAGGATAGAGTTAAACCTTTAAATAGTAGTAATTACTTTTGACATATATAACCCTAAGAAATAGTTAACATTTGACAAATGTGATTCAACCTAACGATTATGGTGAGAATGGGAAGAACGTCAGCGCAAAATAATAACGAAAAGATTAAAAATTAAAATTATAAAAATGACTTCCTCGAAAATACCTGCAGTATTTCGGTCTTAACAGGGTCGAAACATAACACTACCTCCAATTTAAATACGAAATTCCACTTTGTCGAAGAATAAAAGTTACATCAAGCGTCCTATGGCACAAACAATTAAAAATGCTCTATTCAAAAACAATTTCTATAAAAATTGAAATCATACAGAAACACTGCAATTATCTGGTACACGTGGGCGCAATGGCAAACAACGAAGCTTGGCAAAGTTTGTTGCCATGCCCTCACTGTTGCCATTCAGGCATCATGTTAGCGCCAATTTCGGCAATCAATTTGGCTCAAAGTGTTGCCACATTGCTACTCGTCCATGCCACGTGCCCATTGGTCCACCCATGTAATTAATCTACAGGTTTTAAAAATACAGTCGAGCTCCAATTGTCATGGCCTTAATTAAACCCAGGATTTTGAGAAAGCGAGGAAATTTGAACTTTCAACAAATGCAATTTAACTGTCACCTAGTAGTTAATTGTATTCTTAACGAAGTGTAATCAATTTCCATAAGCGTTTGCCGAGATAAAAGACATTGACGTTAAAATCTAGTGTTTCTAGAACTTAATCCCACGTTGGTGCTGTGGTGTTCAAAAACTTTGTTTTTACTTATTGGTCGGGAGCAAAAGGATAGATCTTCATTTAAGGTTTTCCAGAATCTTTTTATAACTTTTTCGGTTTTTTCTGAGCCTCCATCTATTCTCATAAAACCGTTGAGTACTTAAATAAAACAAAAATAAAATATCAAGGAATATTTGAAAAGTTTTAATCGACTTATTTTTCTAAGTGTGAAAATCAAGATTTCAATTGAATTTATAACGTCCCAAATTTGCCAAATAACACAGGATATAATTCTCATGAATCCATTTTAAGAACCTACTATCCCAAAATCCAAAAAATCTAAGCTGTATTACTAATGCTGTTTTCAAATTTTTGTTAAGAATTTTCTCAGAATTATTAATAGAGTTTGAAATTTGGAAGAAACAAATTAATATTTTTGTTTTATAATTGAGCAATTTTGATTCAAAAACAAAGCAAACTTCATATTACGAAAGTTTTCCCCAAAAGAGTCAAATAAAACTGTTGGCACTAGTTTGATTGTGTTATGAAATAGTCCATATCGACTGTCACAAATCCACTCACGTGCCGTAATTGTACCGAGGACCGTTGTTTCTTTCAACACGCCTCAATGTCCAGAAGAGCGTGTTAAATTTTAAAAAACTGATTTTCAAAAAGCTTGATAAACCCATATATCTCCCTTTCAAGATCTAGGTACTTCCCTCCCAGAAGAATCTGTGCAGGAATCTTCTGAGGCGTTGAATAATCAATATGCGAAATTTTTTTCGCTTTAAATTCGTATTCAATCTACATAATTAAAGGCGTTTATGAGGTTGGTATCTGTACTCAGGTCCCGGTCGTTTAAATTGTGCAAATTCGACGTGTTGCATTCAGAATCGAGATTTATGAAGATTAAATTCAAAAAAAATCCGCTCATCGAGAAATCACAGTGCAAATTCTACTAACAAAAACGTAAAGGATTGGGTGTATCCACCATTGTTATCTTCCTTACATCCGGTTAACCAGTGCTCAACGAAAATATTTGTTTCTGACTTATTAAACTGTTGCTAAACCGGTGTTCAAGTTATAAAATTTGTGATAAAAGTTTTTCAAAGGCTATAAAATTTTCAGCTCATGTTCGAACCATTTATTAAAAAAATTAAATGTTAGTGCTAGAGATTACTTTCCAACTCATGTGGAACCACATACCGTTTTTTTTTTTTCTTTCGGGGAAGAATATTCAAGCCTTCATGAGTACTGGTCAGCTGGAAATTGAATTTTGTCTCGATAACAAAGTTAGTCATACACGAGCTTTTAGGATAACTGAGCAGATTACCCCCAGTTTGTGAACTGCTTTAGCTTAGCGTGAAGAATTTAATTATTTTTGTAGCATACAACTCATCTAAGGCGACACAAAAGACTAAACAAAATAAGAAAAACATCATCCTCCTAGGTTTTATTTGTTGCATCCACTCAAATTCCAGAACCGCTAACAAGAAGAAAAACTTCTAATGTGGAGGCTCGGACATTATTGAAAACCCTGTATTAAATACCAGAAATGCGTGTGCTTCTGAAATTATTTTTAGAAAATTTTTCTATAAATGTGCATTTTTCAATTTACGGGCGGCTCTAAGTTAAGTTTTTAATGTTTTATAAAAAGTGATTTCGATAAAGTTTGCGAGGAGGTGCTTTTTAGGAAAAACACTTGATAGATTAGACAGAAAATTGCAGAGTATTATCTGATGAGACATTTGTAGAACTCAAATTCCGTATCTTTCCTTATTGAGTTTCTGTTCTGACGTCTCCCATTTTGCTTTCCACAGAAAATTTTAGATAACATTGCGTAGGTTGAAAGCACAATATTATTTAAATTTCACATCTTATAGGTAATAAAGTCAGAATATGAATTACATATCTACATTAAAGTTTAAGTCTATCTTAATCGAGACTGATGAGAAAATAAGATTTGCAGCACTTCTACTTTTTCCCGTCAATGAACGCTAAAGTCGGACCGAAAAATTGGCTTGGAGCATCCAAAGGGTATAAGAAACCGTTACTTTTTCATTAAATCATATTAATTTCCTAAAGATGTCATAACGACGTTTTTTTGAATTTGTCTGTCGTATAAATCATAATCTCTCTAGTTTAATTAAACACACACCCAAAATTCTAGCAAGCAGCACAGACAAATAGTAGATAACTTTAAGACAGCGTTTGTCAAATTTGACTCCAAGATCAAATATAAGCCTGGTCCTTCCGATAAATACGGCTTGCTGTGAAAATGGTAGCTAATTGGAACAATTCTATGAGGCATAATATTATCTAAAGTAGAAATATGTTTTGTAACGATCCTGTAACTAGAGTGTAATTTCAAATAGTGAATCTGTAATGTTGTAAGGATATTCACAAGATAAAAGATAGATCTACGAATACAATTTTTCGATTTATTTCCTGAGCTTTTAGTTTTCAAGTAACTATCACGAGAATGCAGTGGTCGTCAGAATAATTACAATGACAGATAGCCCGATTTTCAGCATATTTGGAAGAAAAGTAGCTATTGAGGGGTTTTTGAGAACAAGATCTGCCCTTTACTACTTTGACCCCCCTAATTTGCAGAACTGAAAGGGGTGCAATACTAAGACAACACTGTATTCAATCGAATCCACACCCTAGGGTGGTGATGTGACAGATTGCACTTTTTTCAATATTTTTTTCTGTATAGGAGGATAAACTTTTCCACTAATCGGAAAAATTTTAGAACAAAGTTGCCATTTATGAAGTTTACTGTATATGTTTGAATTTCTTTTAGCATTGATATTTTACTTTGTAATGTCTTTTGAATAACAACTCAAAAAAAACGCGCGTTTGCTTATCGAAGGTGTCTAAATTGAAGAAATTAAACTTTATTGATTAATTAGGAAGCAGTACAACGGGCTCGAACAGTTGAAATTTAATTTATCGGATTATTTATACGAATTTATGTAAATAGAAATTTAAATTTTTAAAAAATTAATAATAATGCCGAATTTACCCGTTCGAAAAAAAATATCGTTTTTTTCAAGAATTTTTAATGTATATTATATATCATATTTCGTGTGAATGGCTTCCTGTTTATTGGTCAAAATTTTTCGTGTGAAGATTATTTTTTTTTCAATCTGGATATAAAGAATCTTTGCGATTTGTATTTTCTGTTTTCAATATCGTACCTCGTTTATATATTTTTTTTTTTTCAGAGTATTATATCAGTAGCAAAAAAATACGAGGAATATTTGAATATGTAAATTAACTAGTTTAGCTTGTATTTAGTCAAATAAGATTGCATTTTTCCGACAAGTAAATTGTTCAAATATGTTGCCAATTATTTTTGACAAAACAATCAAAACCGAGTTACATATTGATTTTATCAAATAGCTATAATAGTGGTTGCCTCGCGAAAAATTTTCTATTTGACGCGCAAGCGTGAAGCTTGATATGAAAAACTCGAATTGAATTTGCTTTCCGAATCGTAAAATTTTTATGATACATTTTATGTATCACAGTGCTCGTTTAGTCTGCCAACATATAAATTTTGTTTGTGATATAAAGTGGAACTATCATAGTGACTTTAATTAGCGATAGTTCACCCCCTATAACTAAATAAATAACAACTCGACTATGGCAAAATATTTTTGAGCCCACTGGTGTCAGCGAATTGAAGCATGAACAAACTATTTTGGGCTTTGTTAAAGTAAATTAGCCACTTACTATTCATTTTAATTGCTTGATTTTAATCTAAGAGGATCGCGTTTGAAAAAAATTGTGGTTGTTGAATATTGAAAAAGATTGAGAGGATCATTTGAATGAAAAATGCGTTAGGCAAAAGTCTTAAAATGCAAATTGGAGTATTGATGAGAGTAGCTCTAGAATTAATGTATATGTCATATTTGCTACCCGATAATTGAGAAGGGAGAGGAGAATGGGATGGGGGGAGGCAGTTTGGCTACTATGCATCCTACCCAATTGCAATATAAACGGCTTAAAGTGAGTCTTTCTTGCTGCTGGAAGCAGCACAAAATTTTTATTTTTTCAAAATCGCTTCTTCAAATTCTGCACAGCCATTTAGCTTAATGATTATATTAATATTAAGTTTATGCTGGTGATTAATTGGATGAATTTCATTGTTATTACACGATTATTATCCCGGGTAATGATTTCGAATTATTGCTTTTAGAAAAACTATGATTCAGAATTAATACTTTTCCGAATTCAAACAAAATTATCGACAGAATATTGTGAAAAAAGTGTCGAAATTTAAAAATGCCTTATTTTTGTTCAAATTTCACTTTTAAAAATTTGATTCAAATCAACGAAAAACACTTTTTAAAGTGGTCATTCTCAATAAATAAATTTTCTTGATAGTCATACATTTTTTATTTAAAACGTAGCGCAATTGAAGTCAATTTTATTATAAAAAAAGTGTTTTTCTCTATATTCGCCATTTTGAATATTTTTTAATGGAAAAATTTCCATACTGAGGATATTTTAAATGTGCGCATGTGACTTCACCCCTTTAGCGCTATACACGCCGAGAATGCATGATAAGGTAAGATAAATTCGCTCGTCCAAAAAAATACGTCGGGTTTAGTTGGAAATGGATGTACTTGAAAAGTGTTTCCTTTAGTTATTACAGATAACTTGCAGTTTAGATACATTGTGTGGTAAATTGGACATATACAGAGATGGATTTTTAACATCGTAGACCATCTAATTTTGATTCCGGCAGTAGTGACATACCGCATTAATCGCATTTTTACGACGCTAAACTTAATGAGCAAGACCATTAATAAAGTTATCGATTAAATCTTTAAGATATGAAATGATTGTGCGTTTATTTAATTGAAAATTTTTTATACTGTATTCAGTACTTTATTTTTCTGGTCAAAAATTATTTCATAAATCACAAAAATTACAACTATTCTGTGATCAGAAAAAACAGATTCTAACACGTTTTTTCCCCTTAACCTAACCAATGATACAGTGACCCGTATTATTAAGGTAATAAGTGTGGTAAGAGTAGTACTGTTTGTTTCTCCAAAAAGTATTGTAACATCAATAGTTTTTGATACGAAAGTGTAAGTCGTGATGTCGTTTAAGCAATTTTAAGAGACTTTTTACTTTAACCAAAGTCGGAAAAACGTCACGATTAGCCTTCAAATTAAGAATGAGGTTCCTTTGCCCCTAAGTACTTCACAATAAGTAATGCAAAGTACGGGATGAAGTTTGAGCTAATACACATCTGCTATATTGTTGAGTTCTTTGATAGATAATATATTTTCAAACCTCAGTGAGTCTATTTTCAAGAATAATAAGGATTTGATTTAGGACTACATTTCAACTTTATTTTTGATGATTTGCTTTCGTCACGTGATTAATTCAGAGCTTTCCTGAAAAGAAAAAGTTTTAAACAACGTTTGAAGTGACCCTGGAATTTTTTCGTACGTAAATTTGTATTTTTCAAATTAACTGTAACTTGGCATTGATGTATTTTTTCAAAAGCTACTCAAATCATTGTTCGACAAGACGCCATCATATAGAAACGGTAACCGAATTTTAAAAGATCGTAAAATGCCTATTACGTATGGCCTCACAGTTTAAATAGAGCCAGAATTCAGAAATCAGTAGCTTGAAATTGCTGATGTGAGATAAGAATTCGTAGGCGAGAGAGATAGGTGCGAAAAAATGTGATAATTACCGTATTGTGGTTTTTTTTTAATTTCAAGATTTTGTTTGGTTAATTATGTGAATAAGGTGGCCTCCGCTTAGAAAGGAGGACTTTACTGGACAAAGACTTCGAATAATTTTACTTAATTGAAAATCAGAAAAGGTATTAGCGAGTATCGCGTCAAGGCTGATGACTCGTCTCTGTTGTGAACACAAAATGAAATTTATTAACAAAAATTCAGAGGCTTTACGAGCGAGCATTTTGATGAGACAATAGTAATAATTGTTAAATGGAACGAAGAACCTGAAGTTAACTTAAAAGTAGCTATCAAAATATAAAATAACGTTTGAGATTCGTATGATTAATGCAACTGCTCCGTATCGACGTAATTTCGCTGTAATTTATTTTGTTATCTCGTCCCATCACAATGCTTTTGATTCATCGCGATGTTTTTAATCTTTATATGTAATTTTAAATTGCAATTGCTGATATTTATTTAAGTTGCTATGGAAAATGTATTGTGATATCTGACACTTTGCCCTTAATATGTGCTACGATCTAGTACGAAATGGAAGTTGGCCGGAGATTTGAAGATCTGGGTTAAAGATTTATGTTAAAGTCTACGATTTAAGTTCTAGTAAGCCCCGAAAGGAGGGTTCTCGAAAGCCTTTGCGATATGACATTTATATCAACAAAAGGCTTTACGGCATATCTTATAAAAACACGTAAATTTTAGAGAAAAAAAATTTAAGTATCAATACTAATATTTTTTTTTTTAGAATTTTAAGTGGCTTCTGACTTAAATTGACGTTCGAGGTGATTGGTGCGTAGGATATTCTGGGATGTTGCTAACTTGTATTTTCACGATTTTTTGTCAATGATCACGTATTTATAGTGTGGTCAATTGGCGCTCTGATCTCCTTCGCGTCTATGTTAAGAATTTGTTCTCAGTTTCATTACGTAAGTAAAGATATACAAATAGAAAAGGTTTTGCCAAAGAATAGCTCCTTTCCATTGAAGGCATAAAAAAGTAAATTTATTCAACGATTTATTTTCTTTCAAATAATCGCTTGAACAAGAAGATTTACCAATTCCGCGGACTATGGACCCCGCATTAAAATGTAGGGGAAAAACAATGAATTAGTAGTATTTTGAAATCGTCATGAGACAAAAAATTAAAAAAACATCTTAATGTAAATGAGCCTCTTCAACTTTTATGTTTATTTGTGAAAAATTCCATTTCACATAATATTTTCCGAAATTTTTTAGTTTTGAGCTTATATTTATTGATGAAGATAAAGTGGGGCAAAAAAAGCCCTAAAATTAATTATCAATGCGTCTGTCAATATAATGATTGGCCGATCGTCGATCTGGATTTTAAACAAAGCCAAATTTCTCTCTTAAACCGTTCGGGCGCTGTTTCAATGCTCATTCTCGTTTGGTACAAATTAAAATAATGTAAAATATTGAGAAACAGCCCTGCTATTGCATAAAATAATTGAATGATTTTGTATATTCTTATGCCGATATACTTTCATTGTGTTTTTTTCAGAAAAGTAAAAGTCGATATAACGATTACAATTAGGTGATAATATAGCCAAAGAATGTTTGTTCGAGATTGTATCATAGCACCTAAAAAATGTATCCAAGAAAAGTTTTTCGTTCTATCAAGAGAGCAAGTATTTTGAGATAACTTTTTACTAAGAAAATCATCCTTTGGAATTTGTTTCCTATGAGAATAATATATAACAATCCCTGGACGAGCTTAAATTATCATTAATTTGCATGTGATGGCTCACCACGATCATAGATAAATAACGGCTTTAGCGTCGTGGTTTGGTAGCGCGCATCTTCGTGGGCGTGTTACACTACAAAACACGTACAGATAGGATGGTACTGCTATGCCTTATAGACATTTAGTGACTCATAGTTGATTCTCGTATATCCAAGTATTCGGCCTGGATACAGACAACGTTATAAAGGAAGCCAATTATTGTACCATCCATATCAGAATGTTATATTTGATCGAATACGGGAAAGATTGTTCGTTCCCGGAAATCCATTTTTTTTATATAATTTTGACCAAAGGAAGAAGAAAAACATATAAAAATTAGACCCTATTATACATAGAAATAATGGGACACAAGGATACTGGTAAGAATTTACAAAAAAAAATGGTTTTTATTATTGTCCTATAAGAAAAGGCGTATAGAACTTATTTTTTACCCCACGTGGTGCTTATTATTAAAGGTGCACTCAAGATATAAATGTAGCAGAATCGAGGGATCATTTAGAAAATAAAAGTAATATTATTTTTTGAACTTTCTAAAAAATAAAATAATACTGTACAAAATGTGTTAATAAATCGAAACATCCAGAAAATCAATTCAGTCGCTATTTCTATTTTTTAGACATTTTAGCTACATAACTTTTAGAAATGACCAAGCATGCACAAAAAATCTGTGTCCTTGTAATAACATAAAGATATTATTGTAAAGCCTCACAGGGCCTGATTGAAACAGGTTGATATCCGGTTCCTTGATATACAGGTCATAATTGACCATTTGAGTACAAAAGTGTTAAAGTGACTACAACGTTTGTTTCCTATGAGTACTTGGAGGATGACACAATTTTCGTGATTTTGACTTTATTTAGTTGCTTCTCTAAAATTTTTTTAAAACTGACCAAAAGTGTATTTAAGCGAGCTCATTTTTATATATTATTTTTTAATGTGCAAATACTAAAATCACTTGATCAAAACATTTTTAACATATCCATGTTATCGGTCATTGAGAACTATATTTGCCTGTTAAAAGAATAGGGAATAGGTCTTTAAGTGACCCGGGTATCGGATTACCATCTATTATTCCCGGCGTACTTTTAAAAAACTTATTCCCATATCTTTTAATCAGGCAAATAAAGTAACAAATGTCTATTCACCATTCAATATTTATGCAAAGGTATTTGCACAGATAAAAGAAAAAAAATAATAAAATGACGTTGTTTAATAAACTTATGAGTCAAAGTTAATGTGGGGTCCACATTTGGGATCATTCAACAACTTTATATGAAGTAGCGTCGCAATAATGGTAATTTTGGTACTCATCTTATACAAACGGGAAAATACTAACTGCCCGAACATTTTGAGAATAGTCATTGGTAGATTCCTCTTAATTACAAATTTAATTCTTCGGAATATTTTTTCTGGCTGACACCTGTAGACCACCATGCGGAGTCGAGATCTAAACAACGTAATCAATTTCAAATCACTAAGCTATTTGAGCGTGCATAACATTCCCACATCAAAAACATAATTGCGATAGACAGAGCAGCGAATAGCATAATGTCTCGTTAGTTGTCGGATACACAATTTTTGAGTTCGGACTATTTTCTAGAACGCAAAAACGATAATTCACAAGTGAAATATCTAAGTGTTCTCTCAAAACAAGGGAGGGACACGAGGTAAATCCAGCGATGTAATTAAAAATAGTATTGATAAACAGACGAGAAAATTTATGTCGGGTTTTTTTTATGTGGATAAACAGATTTGAAAGTTCTTTGCTAATTTAGAAAATCTGCATGTTTAAGTAACCAGGAAATGAAAACCGAAAATAAAGTCGTCGAGGTTTAGTCGACGTCACAAATTAAAAAGCTTGGGTGACTCGAGAAAAAAATCTGCTTACAGGCCTTGATATATTTTGCGTTGCGAAAATTGGCTTGCAATGTTCTCCAAAAAAATAACTCCAGACAAACTCTCAAAAATAGAAAATTTCGAGTTTTGGGGTTGTTTTCAATAAGTTAATGCTCTCTGAGTACGTTCCCTAGAATTCGGCTTTTTAAACCCAAAGAAGTACCCTAAAAGCAGGGCGCCAGACCCGTCCTTAATATGAATTGTTTAAATCCTGAGGAAGAGTCCATCTGGGCATTTCACGTAAAGAATAGTTATATTATCATGGACACGAACTAGTTATTTTTGGACCAGAATATATGCATAATGTATATTGCATTATTTGACTGTACCGATGAATCCGAGAAATCGCAATAATCAAATTCGCAGATGTCTGTTGAAAGTTTTAAGAAGACTCTTGGTATTTGAATAAATCTGCCGATTTCCCAGATCTATATCGACGTAAATCAAAATGTAATGGAAAATTAGTTCAGAAGTTGAATGGAAATTCCTATTAGAATAGGTGTAGTATATATAGACGTTTTCATATTCAAACTTACCGAATAGATAGTCGGGACTTGGATAGAGTCTCTCGAAAAGAAAGGTAGACTCATGATCAGTTACATGACCAGAAAGAGATCTGGAACAAAAGATAAAGTCGTCTCGTGGTTATCAAAATATACAATTAATTGATTCTTTGTAACTCGATTATGTTTACAAAAAATTTAAATTCAATTTTGACAAATATGACTTCTGCTACTAAATTAGCTTCGAACACTTGAGTCGGCTTTATGCCTTGAACTATGAGATCTGAGACTCGAATCTCAATCCCGCATCCAAGCCATCAAGAAAAAAATGACAAAAATGTTTATATGCTCGCATTCCAAACTTATTTTATCATTTCCCTAAATGTTAAAAACGATGTGTTATTTAGTAGAAACTCCAAAAACCCTGGCTCTAGAAACAAAAATAGTTCGAAAGAAAAGAACTATTTTTACTCTTTCCTTCTACCGAATATTAGTGATTTGATCCATTAGATTTAGTGAACAAATGGTCGAAACTTTCAAACTAATTCGACTGATGTATTCAAAAATTACCTACAAACACTTAGAGTTTATTAATCTTTCTGTCTATAAAGGACAAAACGCTCAAAGCGTCGAATAGAATGAATACTGCTATAAATTTTTTTTCGTATTTTTAGGCATCTACCATCTAACAATGACAACTTTGAAAACATCGCCTGGATCCGTGTCTCACATGAGGATGAGAAAAGTTCGTGCGGAATTTAACCGACCAATTGGGGATAATTCATGAAGAACCAAATACAATAATTGGCTACATGTTAGCCGAAATACCCCTCGCGGCAACGCGGGAAAATGAACTTCTCAGAAAAGTGAGAGTAATAGATTCTTCTACAATCGAAGATTCGGTATAATAATAATCAAATTATCCAATAATAAATCAAAATTAAATTATAAAATCTATAAGGAAATCAATATTCAACCCGGTTCAGCGATATAAGATAAATGCGCCACATTGTTAAACTTCTGCACAGCGGTCAATGAAAGATTTCAATCATGTTACCAATGACCTCAACCGAGAGAGCTGGATAGGAATGGACCCAAGCAACCTTGATGATTCCCAAGTCGATCATGAAAGAAGAATAAAAAAGCGCGATTCAACAAGGCAAAAACTTCGGGAGGCATTTAAGCTACATAGACAGTTTCTAGAATGTTGGATAGAAATGCAGAAGCATAAATAAGGAAAAATATCTCATCACTAGCAAAAGGCATAGCAAACAGGAACCCGAGCGTGCCTTGAAAAGACGTCAAAAAGGAAACTTTGTGAAGATAAACAGGAAAGTATTGTATCATTAGAATAAACATTTATATTAATCTTCACTAGGCCTGCTTTCATAAATTATTAAATCAAAGCTAAGTTTGGTTTTTTGTGGATCATTCGTTTTACCAAACGAGAACTGCCCAAAAACGTTTACTATCTCTATAGCGCGAGTATCGAACACTAATTATGTTCTGAGTGATTCGCTTGAGTAATACGAGACCCGATCAATAACGGTCCGAGATCAAAGCACTTGTACTATCACCAAACTAAACATCAAATACAAACAGTTAGTGGGATCGAACACGCGTTATAGAGATAGTAAACTTTTCGAGATGTCCGTTGGAAAAATGATATGGATAGACACGTTTTATGTGACATCATTTAACAAGGTCGAAGCTTGGATAAGTGTGCACATACGAATTTTCGAAAATTAATAATTTCGTTGTTGTCGGGTGATACCGGAAGTCATAGGTTGCTGAAAATGCTGTAAGGATTTTGAAAAACGGTAGATCGCCGTAAAAATAATCAAAAATGAAAATCTCATCGGAAGTCATATTACAGTCTTTGGCATTTTAACTTGATAATAAACAATAAAACTGGTCATAGGGCATTGCAAAAATGATGTACTTGCCATCCGAGCTTTCAAGCGTTTTATAGACACTCTGACAACATGTCTACAAAAAATTTTGTCTGCAAAATGTGTTTAGCGTTTGTCTTCGAAATTCTATAAGAACAAATACGAATTGATATTATAAGCATAATAGTGAATACTAGTACTGTGGGCTGGCCAAGCAGGACACAAGTTCTAGCCAGACAAACGGCAGAATACGGCATTATTCGAAAATCACGAAAAAAAGTTAATCTGAGGAAAAAAGGGAGTTTTGTGACTAATAAATTTATTAACCAGAGATGTAAGACGGAAAACGTATAACAGAAGCTTGTCCGCTTGGCTAAGATGCCACGGGCGAATTAATTTAAATACTACTAGTCGGTGTCGAATGTTCGAATAGTCATCTACCAGGGTGAACGAAAAAGTCTATTGCCGAAGGTCTGAATAATTTGTATAAACCATTTAGAAGATTTTCGACAGGATGAAGTCCGTTTTCCGAGAACCTCGACGCAAGTATAATAGTATTATATATAAATATCCGCATATTATATTTGGGTATGTCACGCTCAAAATGCCGTTTGTAGCTGATAGAGTCAAAGCCATTTCACGGGAAATACTGATCCAAATTAAATGAAGAGAAGAATCTCTATTCGTTGTCCCACTGAAATTTGAACACCAGGGTGTCCCGTTATATTCAAAACTGAGTTAAACACAAAACCTTGACAGAGCTTAAACAAAGTACCAGCCGTTTCTGACTTTTATAAATTCTTCTGTATACAGAGAGTGTTGCTCCAGTGGACGCCGCTCCTCAAAGATTCAAGGTTATGTCCCACGAAAGTATTACTGTAATTTAAAAAATGTCTAGTATATAGATGATGTCCATCCAACAGTACCTATGTTTAGATGACAGAGTAATTTGCGTAAGAAAGTATAACTACTTATTGACGTCTTTAATGGAAGCGTCCTCGATACGAGCACTTTACTGAACTAAGTTAAAAAAGCTGAAAATTTCAATAAACGAAATTGCATTTGCTGCTTTTCCGAGTTTGCGATTGTATAAATTGAGCTGGCTTGCGAAACCTTATCCAAGTTTAATCGCAAATATAACCTTGTTTATGGTCAGTTTGAAAAATCAAAAGAAAAAAAATAATAAAAAAAAGACAAAAAAAAAAAAAAAAAAAAATAGAAAAAAAAAAAATGAAAAAAAAAAAAAAAAACTATAAAAAAAAATAAAAACCAAAAAATAATGAAAATCATTGATTCACGGCCGAGAGCAGCAAACCGCGCTTGGTCATCAAATAATATGATGCTGTCGATACGATTATCCGATTTGCAACTGACAAAATCGTCATTCCAAAGATACATTGACAAAAATCTGAATCCTGATGATTTTCAGTCTAACGTCCGACAAGTTCTCAAAATGCACCGAACCTGGCTCCAAAATTGTTGAAGAAAATCAATTTGGGAAAGGGAAAAACAAGATTAGTGACAGCATAAGGAACGGTACTATTAAATTTTGTTGATTTTTGGAAAGCTATCTACAAGAATATTTTCCAATCTTAACCCTGGATTTTGTTAACCTAGGAATCTTCTAATTTTACCCTGGGTTTTATTTCAAGTTTTTAACAGAGTCAATTTCAGGTTACTTGATTCAAGTTTCAAAGCAAAAATGAAAAATCACACGGGAAATAATTGTAAATTCACATTATTTGAAAGTAATGTAACATACTTAATGTTGTACTTAAGTAGTACTATTGTTAATTCAACAAAACTAGTTGACTCTTTGTCTTATGATTTGCTAGTATTAAAATTAGTTTGACATACCGTACTAGTAACATTCATGTAAGCTTTTACAAATTATTCATTTAGGATATTGACTAGTATCCAATATATCTGCTATATCTTATGTATGATTTTACTTGGAGCCATTTTAACTAAATCGTTATAGTAATGTTGTTATCTAAAGTTATTTGTTTATAAAAACTATTATCAGAAACACCGTCAAAATTTCATCAGAGTCTTAGCCTGCTTCATTGAAAATTATAGCAAAAAAACAAAAAAACAGTAATAATTAAATCTAATAAAAAAATTTATCTGATTCAATAAAATAATATACCAAATCATTACTCTCAAAACGATTTCAACAGTTTTCTGTAGCCAATGGGCGCTAAGTGTAATCTACCTACCGCATGATTGGCTATAATGGCGACCAAAAAAATGGATGCTGGTGGTTCGGTTATAATGCCACAACGATGTAGATTTCTGTAATATTACAGATGTCTTAAAACACTGTTCAAATAACAGTTTTGATTTGGACAGGGTTTGAATTTTAGTAATTTTGAGCATATATAGTAGGAGATTGGAGCCAGCCGGTTTCATGATGATACGAAAGTTTTCTATTCAAAATATATTTCTGTTCACCCAATTGTATAAGGAGCCCCGATCTAAAATCTCAAAAACCGTTGAGTACCTTAACTGAAAACAAAATAAAACATCAAGGAATATTTGAAAAGTTATTTCGACTTATTTTTCTAAGTTGAAAAACCAGATTTCAATTGATTTTATAAGTCCTCAAATTTTGCCAATAAACGAGGATATAATTCTCATGATCCATTTTACAACCTACTATTCCAAAATCAAAAATCCTAAGCTGTATTACTAATGTACTGTTTTCAATTTTTGTTATAGATTTTCTCGAATTATTATGGTTTTGAAAATTTGGAAGAAAACAAATTATAATTTTTTTTTTAAATTGAGAATTTTTGATTCAAAAACAAAGCAAACTTCATTTACAAGTTTTTTCACAAAAGAGTCAAATAAAACTGTTGGCTATATTTGATTTGTGTTATGAAAAAGTCATATCGATGTCAAAATCCACTCAACGTGCCGTAAATGTTCCAGGACCGTTGGTTTCTTTCAAAACTGCCCTCAATGTCCGAAGAGCGTTTGTAAATTTTAAAACTGCATTTTCAAAAAGCATTGATAAACCATAATCATGCCCCTTCAAGATTTAGGTTTTTCCCTCCCAGAAGTAATCGTGCAGTGAATCTCCTGAGCGCGTTGATAATCAATATGCGAAATTTTTTTCGTTTAAATTCGTATTCAACTACAAATTAAAGGCGATTTTATGAGGTTGGTATCTGAACCAGGTCCCGGTCGTTTAAATTGTGCAAAATTCGACTGTGTTGCATTCAAATCGAGTTTATGAAGATAAAATGTCAAAAAAAATCCCTCCATCGAAAATCACCAGTGGCAAATTCTCTACAAAATACGTAAAGGAGGTTGGAGTGTCTCCACATTGTTATCTTCCTTAACCATCCGGTTAACCGTGCTCAACCAAATATCTGTTTTCTGCTTATAACTTGTAAACCGTAATCAGTTAAAATTTTGTGATAAAAGTTGTTTACAAAGGACTATAAAATGTTTTCAGCTATATCGCTGTCGAACCAATTTTAAAAAAAAATTAAATTTTAGTGCTAGAATTACTTCCACATTATGTGGACCACATACCGTTTTTTTTGTTTTTTTTCGGGGATAAAATTTCAAGCTTCATGAGGTACTGGTCGCTGGAATTGAATTTTCTCGATAAAAGTTAGTCATACAGAGCTTTTAGGATACTAGTCAGATTAGCCAGTTTGTAGAACTAGCCTTTAGCTTGCGTGAGAAATTTTAATTTTTTTTGTATGCATACACTCTCTAAGCGACACAAGAAGACATAAACCAAAATAGAAAAACTATTATCTCTCCTAGGTTTTATTTTTGCATCCACTCAAATTCCAGCAACCGCTAACAGAAGAAAAAACTTCTTAATCTGGAGTCCGGACTATTGATTGAAAACCCTGTATTAAATACCAGAAAGTGCGTGGCTTCGTGATACTTTTTAGAAAAACTTTTCTATACTGCTGCATTTTTCAATTTGAGTCGGCTGGCTCTAAGTTAAGTTTTAATGTTCTTATAAAAAGTGATCGTCGATAAAGTTTGCGGAGTAGGTCTTTAGGAAAAACACTTGTAGATTAAGACAAAATGCAGAGTGATTTATTGATGAGAATTTTAGAACATCAAATTCCTAATCTTTCCTATTAGTTTTGTTTGAACGTCTCTCCATTTGCTTCCACAGAAATTAAAAATTGCGTAGGTTAAAGCACAATTTATGTTAAAATTTCACATTCTTATAGGTAATAAAGTCAAATATGAATTACATACATAAAGTTAAGTCTATCTTAATTCTCGAGACATAGAAAATAAGATTTGCAGCACTTATATTTTTCCCGTCAATGAACGCTCAAAGTGGACCGAAAAATGGCTGGAGCAGGGTTAAAAAACGTTTTTTCATTAAATGCCATATTTTCTCTAGAAGATGCAATAAACCACCGTTTTTTGACATTTGTCGTCGAAAAATCTATCTCCTCTTAGGTTATATTTTAAAATCCACCCAAATTCTAGCAAAGCTAGCACAGAACAAATACAGTAGAAACTTCTAAGACAGCGTTTTTGTCAAATTTCGACTCCAAACTCAAAATATAAACTTCGGTCCTTCCCGAATTAAATATCGGCTTGCTTTGTGAAAATGTAAGCTAATTTGGAAAAATTGTCTATGAGGCGATATATTTTAAAGTAACGAAAAGATGTTCTTGTAACGATACTGTAACTATGAGTGTAATTGTCAAATATGATCTGTAATGTATGTAAGGTATAATTTCACAAGATCAAAGATAGATCTACGAATAAACATTTTCGATTTTTCTCCTGAGCTCTTAGTTTTCAAGATATATCACCGAGAATACAGTGGTCGTCTAGATAATTACCAATGACTAGATAAAGCCCCCGTTTTTCAGCATATTTTGGAGAAAAGTGGCCTTATTGAGGGGTATTTGGAGAAAAAGACTGCCCCTTACTAGCTTTCGCCCCCCCCCTTTTTGCAGAAGCTGAAAGGGGGCAATATCTAGACAACAACTGTATGTTCAATCAGAATCCCCACACCCCTAAAGGTGGTCGGTGCATTTTGACAGATTTGCACTTTTTCATTTTTTTTTCTGTTGATGGGAAACTTTTTCCCACTTTAAAATTTCCGGATAAAATTTTTCGAACAAAAGTTGCCATTTATGAGCTTACTTTGTATATTTTGATTTCTTTTAGATTGATTATTTTTACTTTGTAAATCGTCTTTTGAAATAACACTCAAAAAACGCGCGTTTGCTATCGAAGGTGTCTAAATTGAAGTAAAATTTATTTTTTATTAATTAGAAGCCGTAAAAAACGGTCTCGATCAACAGTTGAAATTTAATTTATTTCTTTTTATACGATTTCTATGTCAAAATCGAAAATTTAAATTTTTGAAAAAAGAGAAAAAAATCCGAAATTTTAGCACATCGAAAAAAAATCTGTTTTTTCAAGATTTTAATGAAATAAATATTACGTGGTGAATGGCTTACTTATTTGGCAAATTTCGGTAAAATATTTTTTTTAATTCTGGATAAAAGAAGGCTCCGATGTATTTCTTCCAAACCGTACTTTCGTTGCAAAATTTTTTTTTCAGAGTATAAACAAGAGCAAAAAAACAAAACGAGGAAATATTTGAATAGAGTAAAAGGTGGCATTTTCAATAGTTTTAGCTTGTGATTTCAGCAAAATAAGTTTGACAATTTTTCGACAAGTAAATTTTCAAAATATTTCCAATTATTTTTGACCAAAAATCACAAAACCATGTCATATGATTTTTCAAATAGCATATAAAAAATATGTGGTTGCCTACGCGAAAAAATTTCTATTTCGAGAAGGGCAAGCCTGAGCTTGATTTGAAAAAACTCGAAATTTGAATTTTGCCTTTCCCGGAATCGTAAAATTTTTTTGATAACATTTTTGTAATCACAGTGGTCGTTTTAGTCATGAACACTATAAAATTTTGTTTGTTTGTATAAAGTTGAACTATCATAGTGAACTTTAAATTATAGTCTATAATAGGTGCACTATAACCTCAATAAAAACAGAATCCGACCATGAAAANTTAAGCACTTTACGGTATAATACATTTCTTATTTTATTTTTTAATTAAAAGGATCGCGTTTTGAAGAAAAATTGTTTCGTTGAATTTTGAAAAAAAATTAAGGTCATTTTGATGAAAAATGCGTAGGCGAAAAGTCCTTAAAATGCAAATTGATATTGATCAGATAGCTCTAAGACTTAATTTTTTGTCATTTTGTACGTCAAATTTAAAGGGCTATCTGATATAAATATAAAGCCGTTTGAGCTTCTATGCACTCCTACCCAAATTGCCAATATAAAGTTTAAAAGGTCATTTTGCTCCGGAAAGTCACCCAAAAATTTTATTTTTTCAAAAAATTCTTCTTCAAATTCTGCACAAGCCATTTACTTTGATTATTATTAATATTCGTTTATTGTGTGAATTATTGGTGAATTAATTGTATTAAAACACGATTTTTCTCCCGGGTATGAATTTTCGAATTATTGCTTTTTAAGAAAACTTTGACTTCGAATTAATCTTTTCGAATTCAACAAATTATGAGAAATTTTTGAAAAAAGTTTCGAACATTTTAAAAAAATGCCTTATTTTTTGTTCAAATTTATTTTCAAAATTTGTTTCAAATCAACGAAAAACACTTTTTAAAGTGGTCATTTCAAATAAATAATTTTTTTGATAGTCATGACATTTTTTTATGTCAAAACGCAATTGAAGGTCAATTTTTATTTAAAAAAAGTTGTTTTTCTCTATTTTTCGCCATGTTTGACCATTTTTTATGGAAAAAAAGTTTCATACTGAGGAAATTTTTAAATGTGCAGTATGATTCACCCACTTTTTAGCGCATAACACCCGAGAATGGCTGAAGGTTATATAAATCGTCCTAAAAAAAAATTAACGTCGGGTTTAGTTGGAAATGGATGTACTATGAAAAGTGGTTCTTTATATTTTACAGATACTCAGTTATACATTCGTGTGGTACTTGGACATTCAGAGATGGTTTATTAA
>SCLH01001230.1:38206-72600 GCA_004367855.1 Oikopleura vanhoeffeni
ATATAAATTTTTTTCTAGAATTTTAAAGTGGCTTTCTTAAATTTTTCGTTCGAGTGATTGTGGTAGGTATTCTGGATTTGCTACCTTGTATTTGTCACGAATTTTTTTGTCATAATGATCACAGTATTTATAGTGTTGGTAAATGGCGCTAGACTCTTCGCGTCTATGTTAAGATTTTCTCAGTTATGTTAAGAAAATATAAAAATAAAAGTTTGCAAGAATAAACCCTTTTATTGAAGATAAAAAGTAAATTTTCACATTTTTTTCTTTCAAATATCGCTCTGAAAAAATGTACCAATCCGCCGGACTTATGGCACCCCCTTAAATGTAGGCAAAAACACAATGAAATTTCTATTTTAAAATCGTCGAATGAGACAAAATCTAAAAAAACAATTTAATGAGATGGAGCCATTCAACTTTTTATCGTTATTTGTGAAAAATCATTTCATAATATTTCGAACTTTTTAGTTGAGCTTATTTCACTGATGGATAAGTGGGAGCAAAATAAAGCCCAAAATTAATTATCTACGTCTGTCAAATGATTTTGGCCATCTCGACTGAAATTTACAATGCCATAAATTTTTTTTACCGTTTTTCGGCTGTTTCATACCTGCTCATACGTTTTTGGTATCATAAGAAGTGAATTAAATTGAGAAACCTAGTTGCAAAATATGATATTTTGAATATCTCATTTTTGCCGATATATTTTCATTGTGTTTTTCAGAAAGTCAAGTCGAATATAACTTAAATTAGGGATAAATATAGCCAAAAAATGTTTTTAAGAGTTGTATCATACAACTTGTATGATAAAATGTATCCATAGAAAAGTTTTCGTCTATCAGAGCAGTATTTGAGAAACTTTTTCTAAAAATCTCCCTTGGAATTGTTCCTATGGATAACTTAACTAATCCTGGACAATCTTAATTTTATCGATCAATCTTCAGTGTGGATTGCTCACCCACGATCAAGAATAATAAAACTGCTGTTAGCTCACGTTCTCGTGCGTAGGCGGCCTCACTTTCGTGGGCGTACCCACCTACAAAACACGTAGGTGGTACTTGCCTATAGACATTTGTGACTCATGTTGATTCTCGTTATATCCAGATTGGCCTCGATCACTACGAAAAGACGTTATAAAAGAAAGCCCCAATATTCGTATCTCCACTTCAGCAATGTTATATTTCGAATAAACGGGAACGATTGTCTCCCGTTTCCCGGGGACAATCCCATTTTTATTTATATTTTGACAATAAGAGAAAATGAGAAAAACAATGATGAAAAATTTAGACGTTTTTATAACAGTGAAAAATGGCGAAACAAAGAGTACGGGTCAAAATTTACAAAAAAAACGGTTTATTATTGTCCTTATAAAGGCAGTATAGAAATTATTTTTTTACACGTGGTGTTCATATTTTAGGTGCATCAAGATAAATGATCAAAATCGAGGTCAAGTTAGGAGAAATTATAAAAAGTAATAATTATTTTTTGAGACTTTAAAAAATTAATACTGTAAAATGTGTCTAAGATGACAAACCGACAACAATTCAGCGCTATTTTTCTATTTTTTAGACCATTTTTAGTACATGTAATCCTTTTAAATGGACAAAACGACAAAAATTCGCTTGTCCTCTTAGACACATTTGAAAGTACATATTTTTGTAAAGCCTCACAGGGCCCTGATTGACCATCAGGTTGATATCGGTTCATTGATATCAGGTATTCAACTTGACTCAATTTGAGTTACTCAAAGTGTAAAAGGACAACGTTTTTCCTTGAGTAATTCCTGAAGGAATTGAACAATTTTCGTGATTCTAGACTTTATTTTTAGCTGATGTTCTTAAATTTTTTAACTTGACTCAAAGTGTATTTAAAAGCGTCATTTTCATTATTTTTTTTTAATCTGTCGCAAATACCTCAAAAATATTGATAAAAACGATTTTTTTAACATATCCATTATTATCCCCGGGTCACTTTAAAAACTTATTCCCTATTCTTTTAACAGGCAAATAAGTTAAAAAAAATCGTTTTCATCAATACTTTTGAGGTATTTGCGACAGATTAAAAAAAATAATGAAAATGACGTTTTTAAATACACTTTGAGTCAAGTTATGGGTCCACTTTGGGTCAATTCACAAACTTTAATGAGTAGCGGTCGCAAAATGGTAATTTTGTACTCCACTTTACCAGAATACTAAACTGCTTCGAAACTTTTGAGAATAGTCATTTGGTAGATCTATCCTTAATCTACAAAAATAATTTATCGGAATATTTTTTGGCTGACCCTGGTGACCACCATGCGGCGAGTTCTAGAACAACCTAATCAAATTTCAAATCCCTAAGGCTTTTAGAGCTTGCATACCATTCTACTCAAATTTGGCATGAACCAGAGAAGCAATAATGCTCGTTAGTTGTCGGAAACACATTTTTGAGTTTCGGACTAGTATTTTCTAGAACTGCCAAAAACCGACTAATCTCAAGGTGTTCGCTCTTCAAAAACCTAAGGATCCGAGGTTAAATTTCAAAATGCAGTATAAATTTGATAAAAGACGGAGAAATATGTTTCGGGTTTTTTGTCGGAAACAGAATTTTGAAAGTTTTTGCTCAATTCTAGAAAATCGCATTTTAGTAAACCGGAAATGAAAACTCGAAAATAAAAGTCGTCGGATTTAGTCGAACGTACCATCAAATTAAAGCTTGGGTGATGCTGAGAAAAAAAATCTGCTTACAGCCTTTTGATATTTTGAGGTTTTTTGGGGGTTTTTTCAATAAGTTAATGCTCTCTGAGTGTTCCCTAGAAATGTCGTGCTATTTTTACACCCCAAAGTACCCTAAAAAGAGTGCGACCGCTACCCCCTTAAGTATCGCTACCCCCTTAAGTATCGAAAATTGTTTAATTCCTGAGGAGAAATGTCATCTGCGGGCATTTTACGTAAGAAATAGTTGATTATCAATGGCAATCGAATCTAGTTATTTTGGACCAGAAATATTGCATACATTTGTAAAGAATATTCGAGAATCACTCCAATACATTTTGAATTTACTCGATGAATCCTGAGAAATCGGCAAATATATTCAGAATTCAAGAGTCTTTGAAAGTTTATAGAAGACTCTTGTATTTTGAATAAATCTGCCGATTTCCCAAGATTTATCGAGTAAATTCAGAATGTATTGGATAACTTCTAGCTTCAGAAGTTATAGAAAATTCCTATTAGGAATAGGTTAGTATATTTAGACGTTTTCACTATTCAAATCTACCAATAGAAATATTCGAGTGACTTGGAGAGAGCTTCTCGAAAAGAAATAACTCATGATCAGTTACTGATCCAAATGAATTGTGAAACTAAAAGATAAAGTCGTCTCGTGATCAAAATATACAATTAATTTGTATTTTTTGTACTCGATTATTTTACAAAAAATTTAAATTCTAACTTTGACAACATAAAGACTTCTGCGTCATAAATATAGCTTTCGAAAACTTGAGCGGCTTTTATTGACTATGGAATCGAGAATCTTGAACACCAAGATCCCTCATCCGAGTCTATCAAGAGCCATCGAAAAAATACAAAAATGTTTATATTGCTCGCATTCCAACATTTTTAATTCATTTTCCTATAATTTAAAAACGAGTGTGTTACTTTTAGTAGAAAACTCCCAAAAAGCCTGGTCTCTAGAAACAAAATAGTTCGAAAGAAAAGAACTCATTTTTTACTTTTCTTCTACACGATATTTTCGTGATTTGATCCATTAGATTAGTGAAAAATGGTCGGAAAATTTTCAAACTTTAATTCGACTGTATTTTCGTCAAAAATTTACCTACAAACACTTAGAGTTTTGTATCCTTTTGTCTATAAGGACAAAACGCTCAAAGCGTCCGCAATTAGGAATGAATAACTTGCTATAAATTTTTTTTTTCGATTTTTAGAGCATTTCTCATCTACAATACTAACCTTTGAAACATCGCCCTGCGTTCGCTTGTCTCACCTATGAGATGAGCAAAAAGTTCGTGGCGGAATTTAACGACCAATGATCTTATGACGGACCAAAATGATCAATGACCAATTGGCTAACAGCTTACGGCCCCGAAATACGCCCATTCGGCGGACAACGCGGAAAATGAAACCTTTTCTTCTAGACAAAAGTGAGAGTAAATAGATTCTTTTAAAATCAAGATTTCCGGTAAATCAATAACTCAAATTATCCAATAAATCAAAATAATATTATAAAATCTATAAGGACAATATTTTCAACCCGTTTTCAGCGATATAAGATAAATGCGCCAACAATTGTTAAACTTCTTGCCAAGCGGGCAAGTGAAGATTTTCAATCTGTTGACCCATTGACCCTGACCGATGAAGCTGGATATGAACTGGACCCAAGCCAACCTTTGATTTCCCAAGTCGAATCTGATGAAAAAAATAAAATAAAATTGCAGGCGATTTCAAAGGAAAAACATTCGGAGGCATTTAAGCACATGACAGTTTCTAGAATTTTGGATAGAAATGTCAAGGAATGCATAAATAATGCGAAAAATAATCCTCTCACTAGAAAAAGGCATAGCAAACAGGACCCAGAAGCGTCGCCACTTGAAAAACGACCAAAAACGGAAACTTTTATTGAAGATACAAAAGGTACTTTTTATTCATGAATTAAAATCATTTATGATTAATCTTTCACTAGGCCTCTTTCATAAATTATTGAAATTCAAGCTAAGTTCTTGTTTTTTTAGATGGATCATATCCTTTTACCAACGGAACTCCATCTCAAAAACGTTTACTATCTCTATAGCGCGAGTTCGAATCTTTATTGATTGCTTGAGTGAATACAGACCGATCAAATTAAGCGGTCCAGATAATCAAGCACCTTGCCTATAAATCATACGGCACTCAAGACAGTCACTACAACATTAGTGGGATTCGAACACGCGTTATAGAGATAGTAAACGTTTTTGAGATGGAGTTCCGTTGGAAAAAGGATATGATATGACCGTTTTATGTGACTCATTTAAAAGGGTTCGATAGCTTGGAAGTTGCAAATACGACATTTTCGAAATAAATTAAATTTCCGGTTTGTTGTCGGTGATTTACCGGAAGTCATTAGGTTGCTCGAAAATGGCTGTAAGGATTTTTGAAAAACGGCTAGATCCGCCCGTAAAAAATTATCAAAAATGAAATCCTCATCCGGAAGTCATATTACACGTTTTTGGCATGTTTTAACTGGATCAATAAAATAAAACCTGGTCATAGGCTATCTCAAAAATATCGTATGTGCCCATTCCGAGCTTTCTAAGCGTTTTATAAGACCCTTCTACAACAGTCCTAACAAAAACATTTTGTCTTGCAAAACTGGTTTTAGTTTGCTTCGAAATTCTATAAGAACAAATAAGATTGATATTATAAGCATAAGTAGTGAATACTAATGTACTGTGGGTCTTGGCCAAGCGGACACAAGTCTTAGCAGACAAAACGGGCAGAAACTACGCATTTATTCTGAAAATCCGAAAAAACGTTAATCTGAGCGAACAAAACGGGATTTTTGACTATAAATTCATTAACCATAGAGATGTAACGGACAAAACGGTATATCCAAAGCTGTCCGCTTGGCTAAGATCCACAGGCGGGATATTTATTTAAATACTAATCTAGTCGGGTCGAATGTTCTCGAATACCGGTCATCTACCAGGTAACGAAAATAGTCTATTTGCCGAGATCTGAACATTTGTTATAAACCACTTTTAAAATTTTCCGAATCGGATGAGCCGTTTTCGAGAACATTCGACCCGACTAGATTAGTATTTATATAAATATCCCGCCATATTATATTTGGGGTATGTCATCCTGAAAATGCCTTTGTAGCTGAATAGTCAAAAGCCATTTACAGGGTGACATACTGATACTCCAAATATAATACAAATAGATCTCATTTTGTCAACATGAATTTTGAAGCAACCAGTGTTCCGTTATACAAAACTTGAGTTAGACAAAACCTGAAGGTAGGCTTATAAAAATACACCGATTTTCACTTTTAAAATCGTCTTCTGTATTACAGTAGAGTGTCTCCAGTAGGACGCGTCCTCAAGATTTCAAAGGTATTGTCCCACGATAAGTACGTTACTGTACTTTAAACAAGATGTCCTAGTATGATACATATGTTCCATACATATAGTACCATGGCGTATTTTTAGAGAACAGTAAAGTACATTTCGTATGACAGTACTTTTAAAATCCTTAGGACGCGTCCTCATAGAGACACTTTACTGTAATTAAGTTATAAAAAAGCTTGAAAATTTCCAATAAAAAAAGTTGCATTTTGCTTTTCCGAGTTTGCATTTTATAAATTTAGCTCTTGCCGAAACCTTATCCCAATTTGCTGAATCCATGAAAACAATGGCAAATAATCTTGAAAAATCCATTGATTCCGGCCGAGAGCAGCAAACCGCAGCTTGGTCAATTCAAAATAATATGGATGCTGTTCGATACATTATCCCGATTTTGCAATCAATGACCAAAATCGTCATTCCTAATACTTGGAACAAATCTGATGAACTAATGATTTCTCAGTCTACGTCCCGACCAAGTTCTCAAAATCCTCGACCTGCTTCTCAAAATTTTGAAGAAAATCAAATTTGGAAAGGAAAAAATCAAGATAGTGACAGCATAAGGACGGTACTTTAATTTTTTGATTTTTTTGGAAGCTATCTACGAAAATATTTTCCAATATCTTACCCTGGGTTTTTTAACCTAGGAACTTTTCCAATTTTTACCCTGGGTTTTATTTCAAGTTTTTTAACCTGAGTCATATTTCAGGTTACTTTTTGTTCAAGTTTTCGAAGCAAAAATGGAAAAATTCCACCGGGAAAATAATTGTAAATTCTACAATTATTTGAATAGTAAGTAAAATACGTTATTTGTACTATAGGTCGTTAATTCAACAAAACGTCAGTTGACTCTTTGTCTTATGATTTGCTTAGTAGTAAAATTATTTGACATCCCGTGACTTATAGTAAAATCAGTTTTTCAAATTTGAAAAGTTTCCTTATCCAATATTTTATTCCCTTATTGTAGGAGTTTATTTGTACGTAGATTTTAATTCCCTAAGCAGATCTCGTCTTTATCTATGTTTATATTGAAACTTTGGGTATTTTTACATAATGTTCTATATTGTTTATAAGAAACACTTACTCAGAAACACCTCAAAAATTTTCATCAGTTTCTTAGCTGCTTCATTGAAAATTTAGCAAAAAGACAAAAAAACGTATCAATTTAAATCTATAATAAAAATTTTCTGATTACATAAAAATTAATTACCAAATCCAATTACTCTCAAAACGCATTTCACCATGTTTTTTCTGTCAGCCAATGGGCGCTAGTTAAATCTACCTACCGGCAACTGATTTGTGCTATTTATGCGAACCAAAAAAAATGGATCGCTTGTGGTTCGTGTTTAATGCCACCGACTGTAATTTCTGTAATAATTTACAGATGCGTTTTAAAACATGTTTCAATAACAGTTTGATTTTGGAACAGGGTTTTAATTTTTAGTAATTTGAGCATATATTGTAGATTTGGAGCCAGCCCGGTTTCTGATGATCGAAAGTTTTCTTCAAAATATATTTTCTGTCACCCAATTTATAAGCCCCTAATTTCATTTATAAGCAAAGATAAGATACCTTTATTTGTATGGTTTAGGAACTAGAACTGATCGGATGTGATAAAAATTACGTCTTATTTTCGGTTTTGTCGATTTTGAAACCATTGATTCTGCCATCACCTTTTCTTTACCCTGTTTAAAAATATAAAAGCAAAAATACATTTCTTATTCTGACTTTTTTTGATTAATTTTGATTAAAGTCAGAATAAAGTGAAAAAACTTATGATAGTCATGAATGTAATTGTCGAAACCTCACGGAAAATTTCATCGAGAATGAAATAAAAAGTAATTCATTTTGACTAGAATTTTGACATTTTATTCTGCTATTCTCCTATGTCTTTGTATCGTTTTTTTCGATTTTCTAATAATACGTTGGAAATATCATAATTTGATGTGCTTGAAATTCAAGGAGTCTAATTTCACTATATAAGATATGCAATTATTTGAACGTCTAGCTCCAGAGCTTGAACATACTTTTTCGGAGACGATAGCGGGAAACTTCAGCTCAAGCTATAATTTGAAATATTTTAATTTGGTTTCTGTGTGAAATTCGACAGCCTAAAATATGACCCAGGTAATTTTGTTAATCTCGATCAATTCGAATTTTTAAAAAAGAGTTCTCATTTTTGTTACGAGCACGCTGATAAAAGATATCCATTTTCTCAACAGAAATGCCTCTCTGTAAATTGGTGTCCACATTGTTAACATTTCGGCTTTTGGAAAGGACTTATACTATTAAGTTCTTACATAGCTCAAAATAACCACGCATATTTATAAAAAAAGCTCCGAATCAGACCATTTTTCTATTATTTTTCAAAAAAAATTAAAGATTTATTTCAGTTTTTGAAAAAATGGAAACATGATGCGATTCGGACCAATTTTTTCAGAATATTTGGGGTCATTTTGAGCTATCGAAAAACTCAATTGGATGTGTCGTTTCCCAAAGCCGAAATATTAACAGTGTGGACACCCTGTTAACTACGTTAAATAAAATATCGGTAGAATTTCAGTCAAAATGTCTACTTTTCATAGATTTTTTAATATGAAGATTTTCCGTTCGAGTGTATAAAAATGACATGCGGAAAACGAAAAGTTAACACTTGTTTTCGGTGCTGTCCCAGTGGCTTCAGTTCATCTTTTGTTAGATTTTATCTTCAATAGCAGGGATCGGATTTTCCGAGTCATAAATCGTAGGCTTGCTTGGTTGTTACCAGTGTTGTAAATCGGGACCCGGGCGAGATGGGTGGCATTTTCTGTTAAAAATGAAGGATCGGGATGGGATATCATTTTCAAAATTATTCCGGGATCGGAATGAGACTGTTTCGAATTCCCGATTTACAATTCTAGGGTCTGTATTTTGAGATACCTAATATTTCCTGGTGAGATACTTCAGAACTGGTACATACGGTATTTTTAAATTGTGGGTCATAATATAAGTTTTTATGCTGTGTAGCGCTGCCGAGCCGTTTTTTTCAATTTCCGGTTTATAACTGGACATTTACCGGGAATTATCAGCTTCTCAAAAATTTATCAACAATATTTATATTATGATCCAAAAATTCGAAAAGATTTTATGTACCTGTTTTGACGTATCTCACTGGGAAATGTGAAGTATCTTTAAAAACAGACCTAGTTGTCATAGCAGAAGATAAGGAAAATTCTGATCTCTGTTCAAAAGTATGTAAATTTTGTGAGTTTCTCTTCAAAATTTAAGCTGTAGTTAACATTGGATAAATCTGTACTATTTACGCAAAATTACTGTTTGGCCGGAGGTTGTTCTCACTATTGCTACCAGGATACGTATTTACATACATTGTTTATGTAATTTCTCCAGGTTAAAATGTACATGCTGTTTTTAGACATCGAATCACACCGGACTCAAAGTCGACCAATCCTCCATTCTCTTGCAAGTTAAGAAGCGCTATAAACGAAAATTGTGAGTTCAGAGGTTAAATTTTGATCCATACTTTCAGACTTGAAGCAGGTTTTCATTTTAATTTGTCACTTGCCTGAAGATAATTGCCGTTGATCATGTGAACTCACGCTTTCCTTTTTGAGGTGACATCAGTGCGATACCAATTATTGGTAACCAATAGTTAACTTTAATTTGATGAAAACGTGGAGTTGAATTGTTAGTTTTAACATTCAGAGATTATTTTTATGGTAGACACGGGCCGCACGGCAAAAAATCACCCAGCTACGACTTTATTTATTTTCGGCTTCTTTGAGTTTTGGCGAAAATGAAACCAAAATTTTTTTGATAAAAGTTTACTTTTTTTCTTGAAATATCGAGGTTAAAAAAATGTACTGTGTGTAACATAATTTCAAAATGAAGAACTGTCTGAGTATGTTGTCAAAAGATATGCATTGATTCACATAAGTTTTCTGTATTGAATAAGAGTGGCAAAATCCTTAAATTTATGAAAATATTGCATCTTTTTTCGTGACAAAATGAGTGTTAACTGAAGTGGCGTCATTCGAAATCAATCAAAGTTTGTCCTCACTCAAGTTAAACATTCAATCAATTCAAATCAGCAATACCATGCTCTATTCTGATAATTTCAATAATCATTGTAAAACATTGCTCACTTAAGATCCGTTAGAAAAACCCTGAAAGCTGGTTAAGTTATTTTGTAACGTTAATGGAGTCAAGAATGATTTGAAAATATTTTTACAATTACCATTGTGACATACAACTTATTTTTTTATCTCAGAATAATCTATTCTGAGATTTTACCTCGTTTAGTTTTTGAGTTATTCGAACCACCGTTAACCCTTAATACGGGAGAAGTAAAAGTGATTGCAAGTTCACTGTTCTTTAGTCCTCGAGATTAGGGATAGACTTAAATTTTTATGCTATTTAATTTGCATTTTGACTTTATTAGCCCCGTCGAATAGTAACATTTACAAAGTGACCTTCAACCTACACATGTGTCATTGTGAGAAAGTGAGAGACGTCAGAACAAAAATTAATAATGGAGGAGATTCAGAAATATATTTTCTAAATCGTGGTTTCCTCAGAAATAACTTGCAATTTTCGGTCTTCAATCTACAGGTGTTTTCCGAAAACATAACCTAACCTACGCAATTTATCAAAATCACTTGTGAAGAAATAAAAATTTACTGAAAGACGTCAGAACAAAAATTGAGAAACAAAAATTTTCCTAAAAAGTAACTTCCTCAGAAGTAGCCTGNAAAAAGCCTCCTAAAAAATCACTCAAACGTATTTTCTCCGTCAATTTTCACCATTTTTCATAATTTTTTTTGTGTCAGGCTCCAGAGAAGCCTCACACATAATACAATAGCGCCCTTTCCTCGGAATTTTGCTTTTGGCGGACAAAAACGCAAAAAAACAAAAATTAAAATTTTTGAAATGCTCAGTTTGGGAGGCTCAGTCAAAAGGTATCTACTCCACCAGTTTAGAAGATGCAGTTTCGACTCATACTGCATCTGGAAGAACAAGACTTGTTTGACAATGCATTAGAGAGTTTTTTTTTAATTTTGATTCGGCGTCTCTTGGGGGCCATGTCAACTTTTCATTTTTAGCCTAAATTTTTGTAATGCTCAGTTTGGGAGGCTCATTCAAAAGGTATCTCCTCCACCAGTTTAGAAGATACAGTTTTGACTTATACTGTATATGAAAGCACAAAACTTGTTTGAAAATGCATTAGAGAGTTTTTTCTGAAATTTTGATTCGGCGTCTCTTGGAGGCCATGTCAACTTTTCATTTTTATTTTGAATTTTGGCAAAATTTAGAAACCAAAAAAAAATTTGACAAAATGCTTCAAAATGATTTTTTCCGTAAATTCAAACACTTTTGAGGATTTTCGTGCAATTTTTAAATCGGTAGCGTCAAAAGAAAACAAATAAGCGCACTTTCAATTCAAATCATAAATAAATCATAAATAAATCAATAATTTTTGTTTTCGTTTTTTGGCTGCTAAAAGCAAAATTTCGAGGAAAGGGTGCTTTTGCATTATGTGTGAGGCTTCTTTGGAGCCTGATACAAAAAAATGATGAAAAATGGTGAAAATTGAAGGAGAAGATACGTTTTGAGTGATTTTTTAGGAGGCTTTTTAAAAGCGTAGGTGTCGGCGTAGGTGGGATTGTATCAGATTACTGTTAAATTACAAATCACCGTTAAGAGTTGTTCTTCAAGATGCAAAAGTTTTTGAGGATATCACTGATATCATATCAGCTCTGCTACTTTATCCAAAAATAGCTTCGTAAAAGGTCAAAATCAGCGACATCCACACCTTTAAGGCGGTACTGGTCGCTGGAATTGATTTTTCCGGATGAGAAATCAGCCTAACCGAGAAAATATGGAACAATTAAGATTATCCATGTTGTAGATCTACCCTTAATCTTGTTTGTCGAAAACACCTGTAGAGTAGAGATCAGAAAGTCGCAGGCTACTTCTGAGGAAGTTACTTTTTAGGAAAATTTTTGTTTCTCAATTTTTGGTTCTGACGTCTTTACCAGTAAAATTTTGATTTCTCGACAAGTGATTTGCATTAAATTTGCGTTAGGTTTAGGTTAGTTTTCGGGAAAAACACCTGTAGATTGACCGAAAATTGCAAGTTATTTCTGAGGGAAACCCACGATTCTTAGAAAATATATTTCTGAAATCTCCTCATTATTAATTTTTGTTCCTGATGTCTCTCACTTTCTCACAATGGGACACATGTGTAGCGTGAAGGTCACCTTTGTAAATGTTACTATTCGACGGCTAATAAAAGTCCAAATTGCAAATTTAAATAGGCAAAAATTTTAAGTCTAGTCCCAAACTCGAGGACTTAAAGAACAGTGGAACTTTGCATCACTTTTACTTCTCCCGTATAAGGTTACGGTGGTTCGGAGATAACTCAAACACTAACGAGGTAAAACTCAGAATAATTATTCTGAGATTAAAAAAATAAGTTTATGCACAATGGTAATTTGTAAATATTCACATCATGTGACCCATTACCGTACAAAATTACTTAAACCCAGCTTTCAGGGTTTTTCACGGATCTTAAGGGAGTGGGTGTCGCAAATTTGAGCCTTCTCTCCGAGGCCATTTTCCCCAAACTAACAAAGGTGATATTTTCCAAAACATTTGTTATAACAGAACCAACCTTCGCGCTAATTTGAATTAACAGTAATCTGATACAATTCCCACCTACGCCGACACCTTATCGCTTTTAAAAGCTTCTAAAAAGACACGCCGTTCGTACCTTACTCCTTCAATTTTCATCATTTTATATTATTTTTGCGTGAGGGCTCCGGAGAAGCCTAAACAAATAATGCAAAATTGCTTTTGTTTAAAAATTTTGCTTTCGTGCGCCCATAACAGCAAAAAACGAAACTCAAATTATTTACTTTATTTATGATTAAATTGGAAAGTGCGCTCATTTGCTTTCTTTCTTGACGCGACTACGATTTAAAAATTGCACCCAAAATCCTAAAGTGTTTATTACGGAAAAATTATTTTGAAGCGCACTTTTTCTGGTTTCTAAATTTTTGTCAAAAATATTAGGCTCAAAATGAAAAGTGCCATGGCCCCAAAGATACGCAAAAGCAAATTTCGAAAAAAACTCTCTAGTTATATGTCAATTAGTCTTCTGCTTCAGATGCAGTATGGACTCATACTGTAATGAGTCGAAACTGTATCTCTCAAACTGTGTGTAGGAGATAGCTTTTGCCTGACCTCCCAAACTGACCATTTCAAACAATTTGCTAAAAATGAAAAATTGACATGGGCCCACAAGAGGAACGCCGAAGCAAATTCGAAAAAAACTCTCTAGTTTATTGTTGAACAAGTCTTTGTGCTTTCAGATGGCAGTATGAGTTCGAAACATATCTCTTCCAAACGGTGGAGGAGATAAGCTTTTGCCTGAGCCTCCGCATCATTTCAAAATGTTTAATTTTTTTGCGTTTTTGTCCGCCGAAAGCCAAATTTTAAATCAAAAGCAATTTTGCACCGATTTTGTAGGCTTTTCCGGAGCCTCACACAAAATTAATAAAAAAAATGATGAAAATATTGAAGAGTAGGTACGAACTGCGGTGTCTTTTTAGAGGCTTTTTAAAAGCGTAGGTGTCGCTACGTGGGATTGTATCAGATTACTGTTATTCAAAATTACCGCGAAGGTTGGTTCTGGTGGAGTTACAAATGTTTTTGGAATATCAACCATGCTAGTTGCGGGAAAGACCTTGGAAGAGGCTCAAATTGCGAACACCCACTCCCTTAAGTGAGCCAATGTTTTAGAATGATTATTGAAATTTAATCAGAATAGAGCATGGTATTGCTGATTGAATTGGATTGAATTTTAACTTTGAGTGAGGACAAACTTTGATTTCGAATGACGCACTTCAGTTAACACATCACTCTTTGTCACGAAAAAGATAATATTCATAATTTTAAGGATTTTGCCACTCCTTATTCAATACAGAAAACTTATGTGAATCAACGCATATCTTTTATAACATACTCAGACATGTCTTCAGTTTGAAAATTTATGTACACACACAGTACATTTTTTAACCTCGGTATTTATCAAGAAAAAAAAGTAAAACCTTTTTATCAAAAAAATTTTGGTTTCTTTCGGAAAAACTCCAAAGAAGCCGAAAATGAATAAAGTCGTAGCTGGTTGTTTTTTGCCGGCGGCCCGTGCCTACCATAAAAATAATCTCTGATGTTTTAGAACTAACAATTTAACTCCACGTGTCATCAAAATAACGTAAACTATTGGTATATCGCACTGACGTCACCTCAAAAAGGAAAAGCGTGAGTTCACATGATCAACGGCAATAAATTTCAAGCAAGTGCAAAATTAAAATGGAAAACCTGCTTCAAGTCTGAAAGTATGGATCAAAATTTAACCTCTGGGGAACTCACAATTCCGTTTTATAGCGCTTTAACTTGCAAGAGAAGGCAAGGATTGGCCGACTTTGAGTCCGATGTGATTCGATGTTAAAAACGCTGTACATTTTAACCTGGAGAAATTACATAAAACTAATGTATGTAAATACGTATCCTGGTAGCAATAGTGAGAACACTCCGGCCAAACAGTAATTTTGCGTAATATAACAGAATTAATCCAAGTTAACTACAGCTAAATTTTGAAGAGAACTCCAAAATTACATCTTTGAACAGAGATCAGAATTTTCCTTATCTTCTGCTATGGACAACAGGTCTGTTTGTAAACATACTTCACATTTCCCAGTGAGGTACGTCAAAACAGGTACATAAAATCTTTTCGATTTTGGGATCATAATATATATATTGTTTGATAAATTTTTCGAGAAGCCTGATAATTCCAGTAAATGTCCCAGTTATAAACCGGAAATTGGAAAAAACGGCCTCGGGCGGCGCCACACAGCATAAAAACTTATATTATTGACCCACAATTTAAAAAATACGTATTCACAGTTTCTGAATTATCTCACCAGGAAATATAGGTACTCAAAATACCAGACCCGTAGAATTGTAAACGGGAATTCGAAACAGTCTTCATTCCGATCCCGGAATAATTTTGAAAATGATATTCCCATCCCCGATCCTTCATTTTTTTAAAGAAAAATGCCACCATTCTCGCCCGGGTCCGATTTACAACACCACGGTGGACAACCCAAGCAAGCCTACGATTTTGACTCGGAAACCGATCCCTGCTATGAAGATAAATCTAAACAAAGATGAACTGAAGCCCACTGTGGACAGCACCGAATAACAAGTGTTAACTTTTCGTTTTCCGCATGTCATTTTATTACCACTCGAACGGGAAAATCTTAATATTAAAAAATCTATGAAAAGTAGACATTTTGAGCTGAAATGTCTACCGATATTTATTTAACGTAGTTAACAGGGTGTCCACGACTGTTTAAATTTCGGCTTTGGGAAACGACACAATCCAATTTGATTTTCGTACCGTCAAATGACCCCAAATTATCTTGAAAAAATTGGTCCGAATCGGCATCATGTTCCATTTTTTTCAAAAACTGGAAATAAATCTTTAATTTATTTTTTTGAAAATAATAGAAAAAATGGGTCTGATTCGAGCTTTTTATAAATATGCGTGGTTATTTTGAAGCATGTAAGAACTTAATAGTATAAGTCCTTTCAAAAGCCCCGAAATGTTTACAATGTGGACACCAAGTTTACAGAGAGGCATTTCTGTTTGAGAAATGGGATATTCTTTTATTCAGCGTGCTCGTAACAAAAATGAGAACTCTTTTTAAAAATTCGAATTTTGATCGAGATTAACAAAATTACCTGCATATTTTAGGCTGTCGAATTCTACACAAGAAACCAATTAAAATATTTCAATTTAATAGCTTGAGCTGAAGTTTTCTCCGCTATCTCCGAAAAAGTAGTTGTTTTAGCTCTGCGAGCAGACGTCAAATTAATTGCATATCTTATATAGGTGAATTAGACTCCTTGAAATATGCCCTCAGGTTATAATCGATACCATTTCAACACATCAAATTAGATATTTCCAACGTATTATTAGAAAATCCGGAAAAAAAACGATACAAAGACATAGGAGAATAGCAGGTATAAAATGTCAATTCTTAGTCAAAATGAATTACTTTTTATTCATTCTCGATGAAATTTTCCGTGAGGTTTCGACAATTACATTCATGGACTATCATAGTTTTTTCCACTTTATTCTGATTTAATCAAAGATTAATCAAAAAAGTCAGAATAAGAAATGTATTTTTGCTTTATATTTTTAAACAGGGTAAAGAAAAGGTGATGGCAGAATATGGTTCAAAATCGACAAACCGAAAATTAACGTAATTTTTATCACAGTCCGATCAGTTCTATTCCAAACCATTACAAATAAAGGTAATCTTATCTTGCTTATAAATGAAATTAGGGCTTAAATTGGTTGGACAGAAAATAGTATTTTGAAAGAAAACTTTCATCATCAGAAACCGGGCTGGCTCCAAATCTACAATATTTATGCTGCAAATTACAAAATTAAAAACCTGTTCCAAAATCAAATGTTTTGAAACATGTTTTTAAAACCATATGTAATTATTACAGAAATTACAGCGTGGCATTAAACACGAACCACAAGCGATCCATTTTTTGTGGTTCGGCATAAATACAACAAATTCAGTTGCCGGTAGGTAGATTTAACACGCCCATTGGCTACAGAAAAAACATACCGGTGAAATGCTTGAAGTAATTGGGATTTGGTAATTAATTTTTATGTAACAAAAATTTTTTATTATTAGATTTTAAATTAATACGTTTTTTGCTTTTGCTAAATTTTCAATGAGCAGCAGCTAAGAAACTGATGAAAATTTTTGAGGTGTTTCTAGTAAGTGGTTTCTTATAAACAATATAGACATTATGTAAAAAATGTACCAAAGTTTCAAATAAAACATAGATAAATACGAGATCTGCTGTTAGGGATATAAAATCTACGTACAATACAACCCTACAGTAGGAATAAATATTGGGATTAAGAAACTGTTTCAGAATTTGAAAAACTGATTTTACTATAAGTCACGGGATGTCAAATAATTTTACTACTAAGCAAATCATAAGACAAAGAGTCCAACTGACGTTTTGTTGAATTAACGACCTATATAACAATAACGTATTTTTACTTACACTTCCAATAATTGTAGAATTTACAATTATTCCCTGGAATTTTTCCATTTGCTCGAAAAACTTGAACAAAAAGAACTGAAATATGACTCAGCTTAAAAAACTTGAAATAAAACCCAGGTAAAAATTGGAAAAGTGTCCTAGGTAAAACCCAGGTAAGATTATTGGAAAATATTTTTCGTAGATAGCTCCAAAAAAATCAAAAAATTAAAATACCGTCTATCTGTCACTATCTTGATTTTTTTCCTTTCCAAATTTTTGATTTTCTTCAAAAATTTTGAGAACAGAGTCGAGGTTTTTGAGAACTTGGTCGGGAGTAACTTTGAAGAAATCNAGATCCGTTAGAAAAACCCTGAAAGCTGGTTAAGTTATTTTGTAACGTTAATGGAGTCAACAATGATTTGGGAATATTTTTACAATTACCATTGTGACATACAACTTATTTTTTTATCTCAGAATAATTTATTCTGAGATTTTACCTCGTTTAGTTTTTGAGTTATTCGAACCACCGTTAACCCTTTCACACCCAAAACGCCATTCGGGGACGCTTCTTTAGGCCCTTAATACGGGAGAAGTAAAAGTGATTGCAAGTTCACTGTTCTTTAGTCCTCGAGATTAGGGATAGACTTAAATTTTTATGCTATTTAATTTACATTTTGACTTGAAAGTGAGAGACGTCAGAACAAAAATTAATAATGGAGGAGATTCAGAAATATATTTTCTAAATCGTGGTTTCCTCAGAAATAACTTGCAATTTTCGGTCTTCAATCTACAGGTGTTTTCCGAAAACATAACCTAACCTACGCAATTTATCAAAATCACTTGTGAAGAAATAAAAATTTACTGAAAGACGTCAGAACAAAAATTGAAAATGGAGCAAATTAAGAAAAAATTTTCCTAAAAAGTAACTTCCTCAGAAGTAACCTGCGATTTCTGATCTCTAATCTACAGGTGTTTTTCGAAATAGCTCTGGGTGTGAGAGGGTTAAGGATTTCCAAGATGTTTGCATGGTTCTCTCATGCAAAAAAATTGTCCGAAGAATCCACACAATCCATGCTCTCGAATGTAAATATTTTTTTAAAACTTCATTTCCATCAGAAAGTGACCGGTTTAGACCGTAACAATGAATTAAATTTGAAATACCGATAGTAGTAATCGTTGGTGTGATGAATTGTTTCCCGAGTTGCTCGTATGAAGAAACAGCCATGGACGAAACATACCCTGACATGTACATTATTTCGAGACAAATTCTTTGCAAGAAACTTCACTGATTCCTGAGACTTCTATTACATTATTTGATACATTTTATTTGATATTTTGACTGCCAAACCGATTACTGACATTGGTCAACTCTCAAGCCTTTTTGGTAATAAAACATAATGATGAAACTTGTCAATTCAAACTGTAAAGCAGGTGTTAATTTATGTCCAACCGATATCCCTTATAGCAGTGTTCTAAAACGGGATCGGGATTGAAAACTCATCCCGTTTTAGAACACTGCCTTATAGAGTCGACAAGTGAAGTGAGTCTGAAGAGCCATGTTGCATGGCCCATGTAGTGTAATTTCTCCAAATCAAATAGGAAAAAGAGAGAGTGATTATCAATCATTGATTCCGTAAAACCATGTAGTGTAAACTTTAAGACTTTCACCAAATCTAATAGGAAATGAGAGATAGCGATGATTGTATGGAACTGTCGATTCTGTGAGGGATATATTCATTTTTACTTTGCATAAAATTGCGATTTTTGTAAAAAAGATAAAATAATATACAGGGGGGGGCCAACATCGCCGAAAGCTTTTTGGTAAAAAAATTCGGCGATATTGGCACATTCGGCGATATCGAAAATTATCCCTATTGCGCATTTCTCTGCAAGCGTCATTACTTTGAGACTTTAACCAATTAAATCGCGGGATTCTTGAATTAAGTCGACAATCGAGTATTGTGATTGGATACTGGGTCAAAGTTATGACGCGTGCAGAGAAAGACGCAATAGGGATAATTTTCGATATGGGAACAGAAATAAATAATTTCGTCAAAAAATAAAAAACGCGTAGGTGTTCGAAATGATGTCATATATATGTATGTTAAACATTTTTTTAATGTTATTAGAAGTTGCACAATAGATTCGTATGAAGTCAAATAAAAGTTGAAAGGACTAGATTTGGGAAAATCAATCCTGAAAATGACGTCATTCATTACGCTCAAAAAGTAATCTGAGACATAAATCTAGAAAAAATTCTCAGAATCGACTTTTCAAACTTTTACCGGTCAATTTCTGGTATAACCGGACATCCGTCGGAAAATCAAAAAATTTAAGTCTCTGAGTTTTTTATTGTCTGTTGGATGCAAAAATTCTTTTGTGAATATCTTGTTCCGTTCTCAAATGAGAGTGTCAAAACCTCAGCCGGGTGTTCGAATAGAAAAGTTACCTTAGTTTTATTAGCTTTATTTATCGCAAAAATTTTTTTGATCTTATGAGTACTTATTAAGTACTACTTAACGAGTAAAATGTACCTAAAGTTTCAAGTTTGGCGCCCTTTGGCGGGAAAAACTATTTAAGAAAAGCCGCGAAACCATCACCAATCATTTTTTCGTCCATTTAGTATAGAACTCTCACTTTCAGAAAAACACTACCCCCCTTTAAATCAAATTTCACCATTTTTCTTCCATTTTTTTTTGAAAATTAAGTTCCTAAATTTTGCTCAAAAATTTATTTTCTTATTTTTCCTAAAATCTTGGAAGTCCAAAAATGAAATATCACAGTTTTATTTGCTTGTTTTCATTCAATTCGATCAAAACTTAAATAAAGCCAAAAAACGTACATTAAGGGGGTGGTCGTCGCATTTTAAGGGTTGTTCAATAGCCAATTGTCGCAAAAGTACAAATTGTTGGACCTACTTTTACCTCTCTTTGATATACATTTGATGTATTTAAACACAAATCATGCATCCTAAAAAAATCGAAAGTGACGGATGGCTCGTCCAATGAGAAATGTGCTTACAAAAGTGAATTTTCAAGGTTCAACAGTGATACATGATTTAAATTAACCGGACAAAACGTGAGCAGAGTTTTTTGAAAAATTTCTTGAATTTGGTTTCAGAATCACCAAAAAACAGTATTTTGCACTAGTTGACATAGGGTCAAAATAATATTTTTGGGGATTCTGAAGCCAAATCAAAGTTTTTTTCAAAAACTCTGCTCACGGTCTCTGCTCACGTTCTTGTCCGTTAATAGAATCATGAATCATTGTTTTACCTGGAAACTCAGGGAGGAGATACATTTAAAACTAGTTTTTGTCAAAATCCAGAAACTCTGCTCAGCGGTCTGCTCACGTTCTGTCCAGCGTAATTTTAATCATGAATCATGTTGAACCTTGAAAACTCAGGGAGGAGATACATTTTAAAAAAAAATCTGTCACTTTTGTAAGCACGTTTCTGATTGGACGAGCCATCCGTCACTTTCGAATTTTTAGGATGCAAGATTTTTGTTTAAATATAAAAAATAGAGGTAAAACTTGGTCCAACGATTTGTACTTGTGCGACAATTCGCTATTGAAACCCCCTTAAAATGCGACGATCACCCCCTTAATCAAACATCCACACAAAAACCAAACGTCCTGACAAAATATCAACCGTCCTGACAAAAATTGAGACATCATAAGTACCAGGACGTTTTAGTATGTGGTATGCACGGCCGTAATTTTAGCAAAAAATTTGTCTGAAAAATATTATCAACTCAAAAATATCTCCTCGATTTAGCAATGAGAAAATATAGTTACATAATGATAATCTCATTATAAGATACACAAAAGAACTGTGTGAGTATGATAAAATAAATTTCAACAGAAACTCATTACTTTCGCCAGACTAATTTATAACCATGCTAAAAATAAACTCACAAAAGGCGTTACTAAAGTGTGAAATTTGAATATCTAGGCTTGTTAGCTACCACTGCGCAGATTTTGGAAAATTGATTAAAATCCGTTTTGACGGATGTTGAAGCTTTTTTGGATTTCTGCATATCCCGTCTGTTCTCTTCACAAAATTATAACAATGCCAAAAACTGATAGAATTAGATATACAACACATGTTACTACAAGATAGTAGATACAAATCTAATAAAAGACACTTGACAAATAGACTTCAAAAACATACAGTAGTGCCAATAAACTTGTGTTGAATATTTATTTTCGATGTGTTTTTCGATAGACAAATCAATAGGTTTACCAAATAACTGATTTGACATTGCTGCCAAAAGTAATAATCATGGTTATTAATAAACTGGAGTCCAGATTTGGGACTAAGTGCATTTAATTCCTACAATCGCCGCTGTGTTTTGAAAAACGGAGACGAAAACAAACCCCCCTCAAAAGTACTCCTAATTAAATTTGTCGAAAATAAAATTGACATTCGGAAATAACTAATTTTTCGGCAATTACTTATTTGTCAGCAAATACAGTAATTCAATGCAATTTCTGACAAACAGAAATAAACAGTCCTAATAATGTTATGTACTTAAATTTAACCGAAATATTACTTCTAAAAAGTTTTCGTCTTGCGTCCCATTTTAACAATTACATGTTTTATTTGTTATAGTCTATAACATACTGTTAACTTATACAGTATATTATAGACTATAACAAATAAAACATCAAATTGTTAAAATGGACGCAAGACGCAAATTTTTTAGAGTCAATATTGAAAGACATGAATCATATTATAGTTTATAGCATAGGGTTTATACTCGGGCTAAAACTATCTTTTAAACTAAAAAGTTAATGATCGATTGGAAAATAACAAGCGCAGAATTTGAAGAGAAAATTTTTGCAAATAAAAGAAATTTGGAAATTTTTTCTAGAGCAAATGGCATTTATAAGTAAATTGTCGATTTTAGTAGCCAATCTCCTCCAAGGTTTTTATGGGTTTAAAAGAAAGCCAGGAAGATTCTGTCTCGAATAGAGCAAGAAATTTTTTGAGGCAAACTTGGGCAGCTTGGATTTTTTTGGATTTACAGCTATTCCCCTACGCATTTTCATCAAATTGACCAAATTTATTTTCAAAATTTCAAAAATAATTTTTTTCACAAATTTTTTCTTTGAAATTAAAATTAACGTTTTTTCAACCCGATCCTTTAATTCCAAGAAAAATAACTGAACAAATATACATTAAAGTGCGTTACAAAGCGCAAAAAAATAATTTTTGAATACTCGATTGTGACCACTAGGGTGCTCGAAAAAACATTTTCTTCGTCAGAATCGTTTTTTTATCGAAAAGTTTCACCCCATGAGCCTAAATATTTTCTTTGGAATTTGTAATTTTGCAGATAGTGCTCCCGGTATAAGTTATACCGTATAACTTATCTAAGAGGTTAGTTCATAGTACAAAAAGATATACAGCTGAAATGAGGCCTATCCGGGAACACCTCATTTCAGCTGTATGAAATATTTCATTTTTTGCCCGCCGTTGGACATTAACTAGAATTAATCGTATATAATAATTTGTGCGATCTCAAATTTGAAAAAAAATATGAAAAAGTTTTTATACACTTACAATTTAAATATGTGATTTCATAAGTCAAAATAGGTATAATTTTATTGGCTCAACTTTTGAGGAATTCTTTACGGGCTAACTCCGAAATCTTTAACAGTAAGCTACTCGATAGGCTGTGTCGGTACACCTGACTTTGACGATTACATTTATGGTTCATAACTTATGGTGAAAATATAATCTAGCTCATTAAAGCTAAACTAATTTGTGCTTAATGAATATGTTATAAAAGAATTTTACACAAAAAGATATAGAATTCTGAAAACTTTAAGGGAGAACCCGACGCCATTTAGTGATTTAACGTCTTTCTGAGCTGATTAAAAGTCCTTTGAGTTTCATGTTTTGGGACCCAGGAGCTATTTGTCTAAAGTTTACAAAAAAAAAAGAAAAAAAGTTTTCGTCTTTGTACCGGTATACCGCGGTCAAAAAGTCGATTTTCGGATTTTTGAATGAATTTTAATTAGCCGAGGTGGTAATAGTTTTTTTATTCGTTATGAATAATAAATTAATTTTTAAAATAAAAGAGAATATGAAGGAATTTGAAATATCTTCTAATTTGACCGTAATTGAGTAAAAAAGTTCTCAAATTGGCTGTTTTTGGTACATTCAATGAATGTCATTCACGGATATAAATTTTAATTTGCAGATCTGACGTCAAAAACTTTTTTTCCCTGAAAAGCGTTTTTCGAACATTTTCGGAGAATATACAGGATCTGTAGAAGGATTTTTGATATTCGTTCAGTTTATGATAAGTATGGAAGTGCTCAACGTTTGGGTTAATTCAAACTTTGGCAACATATGTTGTTTCTTATGTTTTGCAAAACTATTTTTCAAAAAGTCCAAATTTTCCATTTTTATGAAGTATCAGCATTAAAAATCAGATCCGATGTCTATATCACGAGAATCAGTCAATTATTTGAAAAAAAATACTTAACAAAAACCTATTATTTACAAATTTATGAGTTTTTAAGCATTGAAATGTGAATGAAATGGAAAATGAATAAACTTGATGAAGAACGAAGATTAAAAAAGATGAAGTGTGCGATCGCGCCCCGTGAAGAAGTGATTATTTATTACTTGACTAAACGAAAAATACAATCTAGCAAATACGGTTAATACCACATTCAATGTTCGAAACCAGGCTTATCACGCAAAAGAATTTTATTGGAATCTGTTTAAAGCTTCTTTTCACAAATAGTACCAAAAAAGTAATTTGATGAAATTTTATGTTTCTTGTCCTTATAGCGATTTGCACTTGACGAGCTGACATCAAAATGATATTTCCTTTAAGAATTAAGATAACAATGCAAAAACAGAATAAGTTAAAATAGAAAAGCTACTGATCCACTTTTATCGGAAGTTTTGCTAACTTTTGAACTAGGTGTTCATGGGTTAAACAAATATTGATTTTGGAGCACTTACTTTGTGTTGCTCCCGCTGCGAACAGTTGTCCGAGACATCACACGTTGTTTGAAGTTAACAGGTTCCGTAAACTTGCATATTTATATAAATAAAACTTGATCAATTTCTGAGTAATTGTTTTATATTTTGATCGTTTTTTGATCAAAATTAACTGATTTTGTTATTTTTTTTAAATTTCCGTTTTTTCGATGAAAAATAACTGATTTTAAATCGTATTTTGTTTTAAGATTTATTTTTTATTTTTTGACCGATTATGACGGTTTTTTTTAATTGTCAAAATAATACAGAAATTTTTTCGATCCGCAACTGAGCGTTTACGCTCAGAGGACAACCACATCAGAATGTGCGACTAGATCTGAATGATCAAACTAAATCACAAAAATATTTCAAATTATTTTAAATGATAAACCCAAAAAACGGGCTAAAATTTTAATTATGAACGCCTTTTCACTACATAACTACTTTAGGCAAATATTCGACTATTTTCTTCATAAATATTTACAAAGAAATTTAGCCAAATTCTAGACTTGCAAATTATTGACGTGAACTTGAAGTTTTCTCTACGTACATTTTATAAAGAAATCTGCTTGATAATGAATTAAATAAAATTCGAAAACGTTCGCAGCACGAGAATATTTTAATTGAATTTATTTCTCATTTTTATTTTTTGATGATAATCACTGATTTTTAATTTTTTCATTATCTTTATTTTGGTGGAAATTAACAAATTTGTATTGTATTTTATTTTCTAACATTTTTTTGACAATTAACTTATTTAAATTTTAATTTATTTCCGATTTTTTATATTTTGATGAAAATTCACTCTTTTTAAATTGTATAATATATACTTATAACATGTATTTGTAATTCTAATTTAATTTTTTTAAGGAAACCTGTTTTTTTTTTATTTGTATTTCATTTTCTGATTTTATTTTTTTGGATGAAGATTAAACTTATTTTTAATTTATTATCTTGTTTTTATTTATTTAATGAAAATTAAATTTTAAATTGTATTTTGTTTCACATTTAATTTTTTAAATAAAAATTAACAGATAGTTAATTATATTTAGTTTCTGATATTTATTCATAATTAACCAATTTCAAATTTAATTTACTTATGATTTAATTTACTATCAATCACATCAATGCTTTTTATTGACATTGAGTTTCTAAGCTTGAGGCATTGATAAATTATTCGATTATTATAATCCATTCCATCTATGACCTTATCGATTTTAATTATCAAGGATAACTTATCATTAGGAATTTTTCTAAAAAAAATTTAATATGTATGAACCATATATCATAGAAAAAAATTCAAACGCTGCTTATTTTAACTTGATTTCATAATTCAAAATTTCATAAGTTTATCAAATTATAAAACTAATTTTACATAACCTGGGATATTTTTTTAGTCCTTCATTTATAAATGATACCGAAAAAGTGCATATCTGTGTGAACCAAAACCGTCCAAAAATCTCTAACCGACGATTGAGCTACGTCATGAGTCATGACTAGGGTCATACCCGGGAGCAGACTAATCTGCCAAAACCAAAAGCGTCAGCAATAATCCATCAGCTTATATGGTCAACTCTTCTCAAAAAAAACTGAATCCAACCATGAAGAAAATTTTGAGCCATCTATGTGGTCAGAAATTCAGCATAGAAAAACAGCTTTTGGGCTTTGGTAAGCACTTTTAAAGGTATATATATTGCTTATCAAATATTTGTGATTAAAAGGATCGCGTTAAAAAAACGTTCACCTATTTATAACAAAAAATTTTGGAGAAGTTCGAAAAAAAAATGTTAGGTCGAATTGTGAAAAAATTATAGTCATTTTGATGAAAAATGCGTAGGTAATCAACGACGTTTTAATATAACAAATTGCAAGCTGCCTGGGTTTGCCTCAAAAATTTTTAATATTATCGGTGCAAAAGTTTTCAAGCTTTCAATTAAGCATTATACGCCACTTGATGTGGGTTGAGGGCACTCAAAATCGACAATTTAAAAAACTTTAATGCCATGTACGCCAAGAAAAAATTTTCCAATTATTTTCAAATCATAAATTTTTCGAAAAATTTTGCCCCGAGTATTAAATTCCATGCGTTGATAAAAATTATTAGTTTCAAAGACGATTTTACCGTCCGGATATGACCCTAGTCATGACTCATGAGTGATGACCGCTAAGCAATAAGTTTCTTCGGATAAAACAGTTAATTTTTACTTAAATTCGTGGTTAAAGATATCTGCGTTTCGGGTTAATTAGCATATACAACTTAGATATATTATAAGATCACTTTCAAATGAATTTATTTGACGTTCTGTTATTTCTCATAACATAAAATGAGAGAAATTAGAAATAAAATTATACGGTGAATTTCTTTAATGTCGAGCAGATTGCTAAATTAGCGAAAATATTTACCCGCATTTAATTTTCAGAGTGAGAATCGGGCCTCAGATGCGCACAATTAATGGATATATAGATTATTAATCGAGTTTGAATCTCGGTGCTGCATATTAATTAATCTGTATTCAAACCTTCATGGTAAGTTAACAGTTAAACTGAAGATTATAAATAACTTTAATTTTCTTATACAATACGTACTAAGTAGTATAAAGGGGGGTACGGTAAAATATATATTATCGATAATAATTTGTCATTCTTTTTAGTATCTGATGTTGGTTTTTGAACCACGAATATTCAGCACTTAATACATTCATGGCAGCATTATATCATTTTAAAACCACTTATTCTTGCAGGTTTATACAGTTTCGAACCGGCATAAAAAGCTATAACGGATTTATTCCATGTGCTCATAAATTTAAGCTTCAATTGTATCATAAAAAATGTTTTAGCTCTCAAAATATATATCGGAATCGCAAGGGTAAGAGTTAGTTATTATAAAATTTGATCGAACTTTAGAAATCGATCGGAACTTTACATTAAATCATAGCAAAAAATGATTAAGAACTCAGTTTATAATTTAAAATGATCAAGACACCTTATTCATTTTTTAAACCTAGTTTACAAGCTTGTCACGGCTTCGTTTCAAATACAAACTGAACCGATAGAAAATAAGATGCTTTATTGACTATTAATAAAAGTAAACCACTAACTGCTACAAATTCCTTCTACTGGTGAAATTTGTTTGGGTGGTCAATGTGTCCTTAACTGGTTCAAGTTTTTGGAGGTGTTTTTGAACTCTGCTATTAATTTTTGAAAGCCTCAAATGGCGGAATTGCAACGGAAGGAATCCAAACTTACTTTTTAATTTCTTTCTATAGATTCCCTCGGATTATTATCGTCTTCAAAATATATCGAAAAAGACTTCAAATTTAAAATTTTCTTGATTTTTACATTTTAAAGTTTAGATTTTAAACAAAACAAACTCACGATTAATCTTCACAATATAAGTTTAAAAAAAATTCTCGATTTTTTAAAACGAGATATTCCGTGGAGTTGTGTGATTTCAACCTGATTAATAAAAAACTAAAGTAGGTCCAAAGTAAATAAAAATTAAATCCGCCGCAGATCTGCATCTTTGACTTTTTTAATTGGTCTTAAAACGCTATTAGTAATACACAACGTGGCCATTAATCCGCGTGAATTAAAAGCTCAATTATTCTCGTGCTTCAAAATTGTATAATTAAATGGATAAATAACTTTTCCCCTTATTAACCGATTTAATAATATTTTAATAAATTTATTGAATCGTCACTGTGTTCCCCTCGAGAAATGAATCAAAGAGCGATCCGCCTGTCAGAAAATATATTATGACGGTCGACTAAGGTAACGTAGCCGCAAGGAGCGCTTGTCGTCGAAAAGTCAAATTAATTGCCGCAAGCTTAAATCTGGCATTCTTGAATTTGCAATTTCTCGGATAAATTATTATCCAAAAAAATTTCCTTAAATATTGAAGAGATATTTAAAAAATGCAAGAGAATATGGACCGAAATGGAAAGGAAGTAGATTTGAACTCCGACTGTGGATTTTGTAACTTGTCTTGTCATTTTATAATGATTTGATAATAAATACTTTTGGCATCGATGACGATTTTGGTCACACAAGGAGTATAGATTTATTATCGTTATCCACCTTTGCTCTCGGTGGATTTATTGGACCTTTATGGGTGAGTCAGAAAAACATTTTAATAACGACGCGTTTTTTATACACGATAATCATTGATATTGCTTATAATTCTTATTATATCGTAAATAATACCTAAGTGCATCTAGGCAATTTGTTTCTTTTTTTAAGGGGTAGTGTCCAGCAAAAAATTTTCAGCCAACTTTCGCTGGACACTACCCCCTTAAGGAGACTCGCTCATAACATAAAAAACGTTATAATTTCTTGAAAGTAAAAATACAACCGCACATTACTCATTTGTGGTGATAAGGGGTGGAAAATACTAAATCGACCAACAAAATGAGAATGAGCTCGGTCTTTCATCTATAGAAATCAAGATCACTCCCTAAAAGGACCATGTAGGTCAGTCTTAAAAATCGATCTCCTACAAAAAATTATATATTATGCATTATGCTGCCATAGCCGAAAAATTGAGTTGATCCGATGTTTAATTCAGAAGGAGATAGATTTGTAGACTTTGACCTGTATGTCCTCTAGTGAGTGAACTTGACCTTCTAGAGATGTAAGACCAAGCTCATTCTCATTTTTTTTCTAAAGATCTAACATACTGCCATAATTTTGGAAAGGCACATGGAATGTTAAGACCACATACTCTCGACTTGTTTTTAGAAATTTTGCTTTTAGCGGACAAAAATTCGAAAATAAAATATTCAATGAAGTTCACTAAAAGACTAAGCCTTTGAAGCATCAGGATACTATAGATTTCATCTTTTTATAAAACGCCAATTGCTTTGTTACGAAAATTGTTTTTTCTTGTATATGCCTCAGAGTTACAGGGGGCGGTGCATTTTGACAAGCATTTACATTTTTTCAAATATTTTCTCTGATAAGAAACTTTTTGCCACTTCAAATTTTGGGATAAAAACTATTTCGAAGACAAAATGCTCACTTTGAGTCACTGTGTAAATCTGATTTTTCTCAGATCGAATTATGTTTCTTATACAGTCGTCTTTTGAAAAAACACTCAAAAAAACGCGCGTTTTAAAATTTATTCAATCTTGTTTATATACAGATTCTGTCTACGTGTCAAATCTAAAATTTAAAAAAATTTTGAAAAAACGAATTTGACAAATCGAAAAAAATACTTTTTTCATGAGTTTGATAAAATTAATTTATAACGGTGGATGGATCGGCTTACCTATTTGACAACTTTCGGTGTGAAAAAATTTTAGTTAATTCTGGATAAAAAACGGGCTTTCGATGGATTTTCTGCCAAAATCGTAGTTTAGTGTTTATAAACATTATGATTGCAGAGTATAACAAGATAAAAGAAACAAAACGAGGACATATTTGACTGAGAGGTGAAAGGTGGCATTCCCATATTTTAGCCTAGGGTTCCAGAAAATCGTTTGAAAATTTTTGCACAAGAAAATCAGGAAAATTTTTAAAATATTTCCAACTTATTTTTCAGCAACAAACACAAACTATGTCATAATGATTTTTTCAACTAGCATAAAATAATTGGGTCACCTAGGCGAAAAGTGAAAGTGGCCATTTTGAATAGTGCTTTTCCAATTGATTTGAAAGCAAATATTGAAAAAGAAATTTGATCAAAAAAGGCATCTTTTTAAAAATGGTTCGGAACTTTTTTCAAAAAATTTCTCATTATTTTGTCGAATTCGAAAAGTGAAATTCGAAACTTAAAATTTGCCTTAACCCCCACCTGCACGAGCGTGTTTCAGCACACCAGAGACCAAAAAATATTTGGGGAAGTGTCAATTTTGGCCGGCGGGATACTATCGAACAGACTCCTCCCGATAGTTCCACTTATTTTTAATTTCAAGAATTTTGTGAGTTCTGATTTTCAATTAGACCGACAATGCATTATTTGGATCATTTTTGTTTAATACAGTTAAAATCAGTACTTGGGATGACAAGTTAATGATCTACAAATATACTTACTAGAGTGACTTTTTGGAGGGGATAGAAGTTTGGTGCATTATTTAATTTTGACACCGGCGCGACTGATGGAATAGAGCTATTTGGGCGGCTATTATTTGAGAAATTGCGCTATATTTTGATACAGCTGTGTACGGACCAGAGAAGTTTTTTTTTTCCATTTTCCCCATATATTTTAACTTCCAAGAAATTCCGGAAGCAACCCACCCTTTATTTCTGTTAGTATATATTAATGATGGACAATCTAACTATGTGGTGTGTCTGAAACACTCTGTGCAGTGGGAGGTAGGAACATTCGTGCAGGTGGGTGGTTAAAGCAATTTCCTTAACCTCCTCACACCAGAAACGAGAACTTCGCCTCACACCAAAAGCCTATCTAAAGGCAATCTTTGAGCGCTTATCACGGGAAACTGGAAGAGATATCAATTATTATTTATTTCACTGATGAGATCAAGATAGAATTAAGTAAATAAACATATATTTTCTAAATTTCGAAGTTGTGAACTGATAACTGCGAGAGAAAAGAGAGGTTCATCACTTGTATTTCTTAAGAAAACCATACATTTTTTACAATAACATATAAGTTAAAATTTTACACAGTGAACTTCTATTTATTAGGTCTCAATTTGAATAATGATATCTCGATCGCTTACAAAAAATTATTCATATCGCCGCGCGTCGAAATATATGCATTAAAATGTGAAAAATATTGCTGCTCAGCTGAAAACTCAAAATCAGTACCATTTTATGTTCTATATTTGATCGATTTGTCTTTTTCGGCTCTATTTGGGTTAAATTGCAGTTCAATTCTTTCGAAAAAAAAATTTTTGAAATTTTTTTTTTCATTATTTTGATTTTCATAAAAAACTTGTGAAAAATTATCTTCGTAATAGAGACTGCAGATAAAATTAACTTACATCAAAAGAATCCTCAAGTACTTTCCTAAAAACTGGCTTCCTCAGATTTCTGATATTATGCATCGTTTTCACACAATTAATTTTTTAGGAAATTTTGGGAAAAATCCTGAAAAAAAGTAGGAAAAAATAACTTTCGAACGGTTAATCGTATAAAATTTTCAACAATATTTTTGGAAATAAAATTGCACTATGACATATTTGAATTGTAGGTCTGTGCCAATGTTATTTCGGGCCGTTTTGTTTCCCGAAAATTTTTTTGCCTTTAGAATCTAAAGTTTAGATAGTCAAAGGGTGTGAGGGGTTAAAGAATATCCCCTAGATACCAATAAAGTTTTATTTTAACTTTTATGTATGCACTTAACAATTTCCTAAAACCTGGCTAATCTCACATTTTTATTTTATATCTAGTTTCGAAAAAACATTTTCGGAAGTAAAACATAGTCGAAAAATCTTAATAAATCAACTCCGCGTAATACTGGAACCAAACATTCGAAAAATTAAATTGTTTTTTTAGAACCGAATCAAAATTATAATGAGTTTGAAAATAAAGATTTTACGATCCCGTTTTTGCCCTTTTGGATGGTTTTAGCTATGCTCGAGCCACTATATGAAAAATAATCAAAAATTGCAAAAAAAGAGAAAAACAGCTTTTTTAGAAAAAAAAGTGACCTTCATTTGCGTTTTCTTATTAAAAAATTTCCTGACTATTAAAATAGATGACTTTTATAACTTATAAAAAATACAATTTTGAAAGACTGAGTGCCGAATTGCACAAACCGGTGTTCCCAATAAGTGTTGTTAATTTCATCAATAGCCATTATTTTTAAATATCATAAAAAACTAACCTGGTTGAGATTTGAATCATCTTCTAGTTTGCTCGCCACCAATTGGTTAAAAATAGCTTTTTCAGGACTATCAACTAAAGCCTGAATTTGTTCTTCCAAAGTTGCCATTATCTCTGCTATCAACTGAAGTACTGAGTTGAAGAAAATGTATAAAAATTTCTGCTTTAAAAATGTTCAGCTAGCTTTTATTGGTGATGCTCTCGCGCCCTTAAAATGGTGGCGCTTCAGAAGATTTTTTTATGATAATGAGGCAAATTTTATGATAGAAAAAGTTTGTTTTCATCCATCACATAATTTCCTGGAATAATAGAAATAAACGTAGACTTTATAATTTTTATTGCTACCTCTAAGATCTTTCTCGCGGTAATTTAAATTATAAAGATTCACGAAATAGATAATTAACTTTTAAGTATTTCCGTGGTTTAGGAAAACAGTAAAGAATTTTTACATAAAACGTTTATCAAAAATTGTTTTCAAACATTCCGCCTGAGTTTCAAGTGTCGGGGCAAAAAAATGAGTTAAAGTGTACTTAATTTGGCAATTTCTTGTGCCAAATTAAAATGATGTCACACTTGCGAAAATTCTTTTCGTCAACCAAAAAAAAAGTTTCACTTTTCTCACTTCCAGACGATGATTGAATAAAATCGAAAACTTGAAAAAATGTAGTTTTTCTATTATAAAAAAAAATGTACTGAAAGTATCTTTTTTTACGGACCACAATTTAAAAATAATTCAAAGAATGGTAAGCAGAACAGTTTTTTCCTTATACAGTATAACTTTGAAGTTTCATTAGTTATACAGTATAACTTATACTTCAAACGCTACACTGTGTTCAACTAAGTTAGCCGCCGTAGTGAAAAATGCCGCGGTCTCAAAAAAAGGCCAATGCAATTGAGAATACCCGGATTTGCCTGAAAATTTAGAAGCAAGCATGAAATTAAAAAATATGCAATCATTATGAAATAATTTTGAAAAAAAAGAGTCCTCGGCTCAAAAAATAGTTTTGATCGATTTTTGCAAAATTTCCATCATAAATTGTGACGTCATCAATTGAGTTCCGAATTAAACTAAAAAAAATTGTGTCAAGCTCAGTCAAAGCAATAATATCAACAATAAGCTAAAGCCCGATTTTCTAAATTTTGTTTTTAACTGAAAAAATGCAAAAAACACCGAAAAAAAAATTTCCACGAAAATTGATCACAAGAAAAATTGTCCGTCAAAAGCAAAATTTCGAAAAAAGTGCTTTAGTTTATTGTTGGTATTGTTCTTTTCGAGCTAGACACAAAAAAATAGAAAACAGTGATGAAAATTGTAGGGGGAGGTAGCTTTTTATTGTTTTTTTGGGAGGCTTATTCAATGGTACAGTGTCAAATAATTTCTTAGATCCAGAAATTTGGGGTTTCCGACGGAGGCTGTATTATAATACATAATATCCCTTAATCACACTTTTGTAAATATCCCGGCCCTACTACTTAAAAACACACTACGTTTGCTAACCAGGGCCGGGATATTTACAAAAGTGTGATAAAGGGATATATTAAGGGATATATTTAACTGAGTACATGGGTTAAGAGACTCAGAAGTGATAGAAAGCTGATTTTAGCTGCATTCTCATTTTTGTTAACGGTTTGATAATAAAAACCAAAAAAAATTAATTTCGATAAACAAAATTTCCGAATTTTGCATAATTATGGAATTTTTCCTACTACTGTATAAGTAAGTATTTTTCAACTACTGTATAAGTAAGTATTTTTTCAGGTAATTTACTTTCTCTCGTGATCTAGACATTGGATCTGACTATTTTCAAAACTAATTTTTATTGTGAAACTTACTGACAAAAATGTATTAAAATTTATAATTTTTACTCAAAAAAAGTTTTGGAATTTTGCTTCAAACGAATTTGAGGGTAAATAAACTTTGAGTGCCTCTAAAAAGCTAATGAAAATAAAATTAAATAAATCTTTGTACCCCTTCGCTTTGCACACTTTTAAAGAAGTGCTTTTCTTTAAAAAAAAACTGATATTGTTCGACTAAATGAGTTGGTACCAGCAAAAGTTGGTAGATAAAGTTGTACCAAAAAATGGAAAAAATCACTTTTTTGACCGGTATACCGGCCGGTCCGGTCATACAAAAAACTTTTGACACCTTTTTTTGAAAATTTCAAACAAATATCTCCTAGAACCCGAAGTTTGAACTCAATACGAATTGCGGTTAGCTCAGGACTAACGTTTGAAAATCAGTAAAACCCGTCGGTTACCCCCTTAAGGGGGTGGGCGTCGTAATTGTTTGAGCCCTTTATATAATTAATTTATGATACATTAATATTGGTTATGACTAAAGTTGACCCAAGGAATCTCATGGTGGCAATT
>SCLH01001230.1:80951-95414 GCA_004367855.1 Oikopleura vanhoeffeni
TACTGTCTAGCTACCAAACCAGGGGCGCTACAGGTGTGGTAGGGCTAGAGCTGCAAATGACGAAGTTAGAACTCTACCAAGAATCGAGCCTCAGGTGCGCACAATTATAGTAAAAATATCGCAGTAAAAATATTGGTACCAGTTGATCCGATCTGATCCGGTATAGTATAAATATCGGTAGTAGTTGATCCGATCTGGTCCGGTATACTGAAAATCTTGGTAGTAGTTGATACATATCAAAAAACCGATACGTATCGAAAAACCGATACGTTTCGAAAAACCGATACGTATCGGAAAAATCAATTCGTATCGAAAAAACCAATACGTATAAATTGGGCTAACGCGCAAAAAATCAGCTACCCGACAAAAGAGTCCTAAGAATCTGAAAATTTAGGACCAAGGGCAGTTTTTGACCGAGAGAATTTTTGCAAAAAATATTTTCTGATCAAACCTTTTGGTGGCGCTGTTTCGAGCGGTCAAAGTTTTATTATAAAAATAAATGCAATTGCATATCGGAATTTTCATCGATAGTATTTTTTTCGGATTCAGAATAAAATTCTGCTCGAGATTGACATATGATAATTGTTGGCCGACAAATACAACGGACGTAGCACCGGAAATGGAGGTGCCGAAAAAAATCACATTTAATCAAATTTCATACATAATTAATAATTTGAGATATGCAAATACTCAAATTTTAAGTTTAAGCTCCTTACACCCACTCATGTTCATTTTATGATAATTTTCAATATGATTTTCGAATTCTTTCATGCCAATTTAGTCTAGAGTCCAGTTGTCTAAAAAATTGATCATTTTCAAAAATGATCGAAATTTAAAATTTTAGCTCTCTAGCTCCGCATGTGTTCATTTTTGGAAATTTTCAAAATGATTTTCGAATTCTTTTATGCCAATTAAGTGTAGAGTCCAGTTGTCTGAAAAATTGATCATTTTCAAAAAATCATCCAAATTTCAAATTAAAGCTCTCTAGCTTCGCAGGTGCTCATTTTTGAAATTTTTCAATATTATTTTCGAATACTTTGATGCAAATTCAGTCTAGAGTCGTATTTTTTTTAAAGAATTGGTCATTTTCAAAAATGATCCAAATTTGATATTTAGCTCTCTAGTTCTGCATGTGTTCATTTTAGAAAAAATTTTATAATTTTCGAATTCTTTGATGCGAATTTGGTCTAGAGTCGAGTTTTCAGAAAAAATTGATCATTTTCAAAAAATTACTCATATTTGAAAGTTAAGCTCTCTAGCTCCACATCTGTTCATTAATGAAAATTTTTGCTATGATTTTCGAATTTCTTGATGTCAATTTACTCTAGGGTCGTATTTTTTATAAAAAAGAATCATTTTAAAATTACTCATATTAATTTTAGCATGTGTCATTTTTGAAAAATGTTTTTATAAATTTTAGAAAAAAATGGCCACTTTTAATTCTTCGTTCACAGGTGACCCCGCTATAAAATGTAGCCGCTAATCAACTTAAAAAATGTGACCCCTGATTAATTTCAATATGAAGTTCTTCTTCTTTGGTAAACAAAAGTAAAATCTTATTTTTAACCGATACATATCGGAAAAACTGGATCATATAGGTACCGATACGATACGGTCCGGTATAGTAAAAATTTTGCCCCCTTTCGATCCGATCCGGTGCGGTATAGTAAAAATTTCACCCCCTTTTGATCCGATCTGGTCCGGTATAGTCGAAATTTCACCCCCAGCTGATATGATCTGGTCCGGTATGGTTAAAATTTTACCCCCAGCCGATATGATCCGGTACGATATGGCTTTAATTTTCTTTGTGCCGACCCCTGGTGTGAACACCCTATTTACTACTGAGAGGCACTTTGGTTGGGATGCTGGCACTTTGGTTGGGATGATTGACGGGATGATTGACACTTTGATTGACGAATGAATATCATAGCCTGAAACCATTTAGTGGTGTAGCACCAAAATAGTGGTACCCGAAAAATGCGCAATTTGCTGTTTTTGGAGACAATAAGACAAGATCCCGCGGAATGAGCGCAGGTGGCGCTAGAGTACATCAAATTTCATAATTAATTTAATCGTTATCGAGTACCTAATTATGGTTATTAACTAATGAAGAACTATATTTAGGTTATTTTGAAAATTTTCCAGATAAAACCATTCGTTGAAAAAATATTTATCTACTTACTGATTATATTATCAACGTATGGAATGCATGAAAACGGTGATGAGTGAAAGCATGATCTGATTTTATCAAATTGGCTTATATACTGGCCCATTTTTTTCCTTTGCATTTTATCCACTTTCTTTTTATAAAACGGGCCAGTTCCTTCAAGCCGTGAGACCCATTGAACCACAGCGTATTCCAATAGTGCTGCAAAAACAAAAACCATGCAGGTTGTCATCCAAAAATCGATGCCCTTTACATAAGATAACTTTGGAACTTCTTTAGCGGCACTTTGAGCCTGTTGAGTGATCGTCAGTACTAAAATTGTAATTAAGCTCTAATAATGATTAAGGTCTACAATAAAAAGCTCTGTAATAAAATTTGGTAATTTAAACATGAAACCTAAAAATCCACGCAGAACGCTTTTCATTTATGAAATTTTGTTTTAAATTCAAATTTTTTATTTGCTAATATGAGTTATCGTCGATAACTTATCGATGATATTTTTATTACGTTAGATTTTTTGAAATATAACTTAGAATAACTTGTAGTGCCATATCTAGAATTCTAAAATTAAATAAACAGAACAATTCTCATCTTGTGACAAATTCTTAAAAACAAATAAATTTTTCTGCAATTCTGCTTTATGCCCGGCATTTCAAAAATATATCTATATGTTCAAAAATCACTTTTTTACTGTTCCAGTTGGGGACACATAATGTGTCACACATTGACCGACCCAAAAAAAGTGTTACATTTAGGGAGCGAGGACTGGAATAAATTTACGTTTGAAAAACTGCATTCGAAGATTTTGTCGATTTTTTACTGCAAGACTTTTCTTGGAAACCATTATTTTGTGGGGAGTTTCGATTTCACGTGACCATCTATTTAGCTTGAAAACGTCGCTCATTAACAGTTTTACTTTTTGTACAAAAAAATGGTCTTCAAGATGAGTATTGTAGTTAACTTCACAGGAATTTCAGAGAAAAAACAATGAAACTACAATTCACTCAGAGAGCACCGACGTTTTACGCAAAATATACGTCATCTATTCCTATCATGTTGAAGGGGCCAATCTCTGAAAGCCAATCAGAGACGCGTCATTCTTCCACTCTAGAAGCGGGACCATCTAAGCGGCAGGTGCTCTGTATGTCTCAGAACAATATTCTATATCAATGCCACATAACAATGTCTTCAAAAATGTCTCAAAAAAAATGCTGAACTTGAATTTTCCGACTTGGAGAGTAATTTGAAAGGTTAATTGCATTTTTTAATAATTTTAATCACATTTTATGAAGATCCGAAAATAAATGGTAAATTGAATTTTAACAAAAGTGATGCTCCAGAAGATTTGAAATCATGAACTTCGAAAGTCAAAAATCATTATGAGTCCAAGATTTTTTTTTCAAATTGTTTATTAATTAATTAAGCTGAACTTTCAAGAGTTTGGACCATATTTTTTTCCTACTAGTATATATTTTGAAAGTTGGTCTCTAAAAATAATGAGAAAGTTCAAATCGAGCTTACAAATATCACGCACAAAATGGCTCTGTAATATCATTATTACTGACCACACAGTTTAATTTTGATGATCTTGAATAGCTTAATAAGCTAAAGTCTCAAATAACTTAGTCTTAAACCATGCAGTTTAGTTAAAATCTGGGTCGTAACTGTGAAATAATCATGCGCGTAATTTACTCTAATCATGATAATTTAGAGTTGAAATCATTACCGTGTTGTAACACCAAGTGAAGTTCTAGCTGGAGCAGCATTCAAATCTATCCAAAAGTTTATCCAGCTGATAAAACAAACAACAACTGTCGGAAAATACATTTGTGCTGTTGAGAGTTGATCAAATGATTATAACTCAATAAACTAAATTTGATCGATGTGTAATCACTCAAGCAATCAACTAAGACAATACATGACAACATCAGTGGGATTCGAACACGCGCTATAGAGATAGTAAACGTTTTTTGAATGGAGTTTCCGTTGGGAAAAGGATATGGTGTCCACACTGTTTTCATTTCGGCTTGTGGAAAAGACTTATCCAATTTTTTTTTGTTTAATTTTTCTCTAAGTCTTGTCAAAAGCTGCCATCAAAACGGTTTGGACACTTTAATGACTAAAGGCGTGATTTTTGTCAGCGCAACCAATTTTGTGATGTAGTTGCACGAAATTTTTTCGGAGATGGATGAACCGATTTTCATAATTTCAAAAACACTTAGAAAACTAGTTTTTTTCATATTGAGGTCATATTACATACTTTTTATTTATTTTTAAATATTCGGAATCATCATGAAGGCTTTTTCGATATCCAATGTATATGAACCCACTTTTAGCGTTTGGGGTCCATATCCCTTTATCACTTTTTTGGTTAGAAGCGTAAGCCACACGTTAAAATCAACACGTTAAGGAGTTAGTGGCTACGCATTTCTACCAAAAAGTGATAAATGGTAATCACAAAATATTGCTTCAAAAAATTCGAAAGCCGAATGATAAAAAATCAACTCATATCAGGTATAGTGACTGCGAAACCAATAAGATTCAACCGATTTTTCCGGCATACCGATTGTCCAAAAACGCTTCGTTTCGATGCGTATCGAAATATTTCATATCTTCTGAAATTTTGAAAATCGGTTGATTCATCTCGGAGGAAAAATCGTGCAACTAAATCACAAAATTTGTTGCGCTGAAAAAAAATCAGCCTACAGAATTTTCACTGACTTTCCCAAATAAAACTGGAAATCATAATTTTATTCAAAGAACCATGAAACTCTTGCCTAAATAGTATCCAAGCTGTCGTTGCATGATAAACTGACCTTCAACGCATGTGAAGCTACCAGATGAATAAAATTTTGTGCAACTTTTCAGCTTAAATCCTTTGATTTCAAACTGTGGCAGGACAATATTATTGTTCAACTGAATAGCACCTTTTTCCTGCCAATTAAATCTGATAACAGGGATGGCAATACTACGATACAGCTTATTTTTGGAAAGCGTCTCCCTAATGGGAGACAGGCTCGCGCACAACAGCGAACAGTTTTCAGGCATTTTATAAAATTTATGCCGAATTTATCATTATGAGAGTGAAACTCTTCCAAATAAAATAAGCAGGTTTTGTCTCTTTGGAGTATTTTGAGAGTGTAATCTATGTGGGAGGGTGAGTCCCATTACGTGCAGAATGATTAATATTTGTTTTTTGATTATAATTGCCTCTCATGAACAGAAATCTTTGAAAGATCAACGTTTTGATCATTTATTTGATAATCCTCAAGATTGTTATAAGTTGACCATTCAATAATTTTTGTTTATAATTAAATTTAACGATGTCGGTCATTATATATTTTTGTGCTAAACAATGTGTGGTAGTTATTTTATAGAGAGACATTTTAATTATCAACGTTTTGATATTTTATTGTATTAATAATACAGTATTATTCTAAATATTGTTCTGAGTTGATCGTTCGATTTTAATTGTCGGCGAAACAAAGATAGTTACTTCAAGACTTCCACGGCTTCTAAGTTTTTAGAATCTAAAAAATCTTTCTAAGATTTAAAAAAATAGTGCGAGCAGAGAAGATTAAATTTTTTGCCTACTTTTAGAATCTAGCAAACGTTCATTCAGTAGTCAACTAAGAAAAATTTATACTTAATGCTTTTGAGCGTGATAAATTGTCATATAAAAACGTTGACAATTGAAATTTATTTTTATAAAATCACTCCTACACATTTTTGAATATTAAAAAATTTACAAATCAAAATTTTCTAATTAAATTAATGCGGTGCCTAAAACTTGAATTAAAGAGATAAAATCTTTTTATTTTTTGGGTGATCTAAGGCGTATTTAACCGCGTTCAAAAATTGATTCCTTACATGGCGCGCCACACGGTGTTCAACATTCTTAGACGTGAAAATTGCTTCTAAACTTGCTCCAATTTAGCTGAGATTTCGGGAATTTTGAGTAATGTGGGGAAAGCTCGGCCAATCAGCGATTTCGAAAATTTTAAAATTAATTCAGTTTCATTCGCATTTTTTCCCCAGATTACTCAAAATCCCCGAAATCTCAGCTTAATTGGAGCAAGTTTAGAGGCCATATTCAGTTCTAAGAATGTTGAACACCGTGCGCCATGGCGATGATTATGTATAACGCAATGATTTTCTATCATAGCATCGCTAAGTGAAGGTTATGCTTCAACGTAAGCCTTGGAAAAAGTCCATCTTTCTTAGTTTTCCCGCATGCAGTGGCAATTTTCGTAAAGCCCGTGCATGACGGCGAGTCGGGGTCTAGTGTATCTATTCGGGTACACTAAGCACGCTCATGCTCTCTGTACCCAAATTGGTCTGAATCAAAATTTGGAGTCAAACCAATTTACGTACAAAAAGCACGAGTGTGCTTAGTGTAGTGAATCGGCTATATTTCTGTAATATTGACTTTTCTAGATGTGTGAACATTTTCGGCAACGAAATAATCGCAAATCGATCAGATTTTAAAATAGATATTTCTAAACTAGAAAAATACCTGAAAGTTGGCAAAATTGCCTATGTGACATTTGATTATTTAATTTATGGTTCAAAAAAGAATGCCTGAAAATAATTTGTTTGATCATCGACGATGATTCATCGTATCAGAAATTTTATACTTTTTATTGAACCTGGAGCTCAATACCATACAATTCCAAAATTCTAGAAATGTCCATTTTTTTTCATTTTTGCTGCAATAATAGCCGATTTACTATCTTACCGATTGTTTCCATTTTAGTAAACTAAGCACGAACCAATAGACGGCTATATTATAACTGGTCTAATACGGAAATATAATTAAACTACCGTAACTGAGCAATTTGAGTACATAATACTACAGTAACTCAGCAATTTTGAAATCAGCTCACGCTCCGGGTACGTGAAGCCAGTGCACGACAAATCAACAATAAAAATACCAATTAACTTTACTGAGCAATTAAAGCTAACGCAACAACCGTGACTAAGCAACTGACCTTATAATGAAAATTGGGATTTCTATGCCTCTTTTTCGCGTTCGCGTTTGACCAATGAGATCACCAGATTTAACTACATTGAAAAATGGGAAACCTTTTCTTGACCCCAAATTGGCCAATCTTCTTTTTTGTCCTTAGTAATACTAAGTTAGTATATCCATCATGATGCCCGAGTAACTTAGATCTCTCAATTGCCCTTTAAAAGAATAGGGAATAAGAGATTTAAGTTACTCGGGCATCATGATCGATATCCCTTTATCACCTTTTGATTAATCTTATAGATGTGGGCCGAAAAGAAGAGAAAGCGGCCTCATGAGTGGCTAGAAGGGGCCCTAGGAGTGCTGGGATTGGCTCCCTCAACCCACATCTGTATTAGATTAATCAAACGGTGATAAAGGGATATATTGCCTTGATGGGGTCAAGAGATACCGACTCTCAAAAATAAGAGCTTCAAAAATAAGTTCAAAGGCGAACGCGGAAGTAGAGGCCTAAAGAAGCCAATCTTAGAGCTTATATCCCCGATATATGAAATTTTCAAATCAGTTTTTAAGTACATTTAGTTAATATTATATAACTTATATAAGTAATCAAGAAATATCCCCACGCTTAAACTATCCATTGAGTTCCCGAATGATTCAAGCTGCATTGGACAGGTTTGCATATCCATCGGGAAAATCTTGAAATTCATAAAACAACCTAAAGTCAAAGAAATTCTCTCATAAGGATAAAAAACATACAAGACTTTAGCAGAAAACTTCATAGTATTAATATATTGAAATACAGTGGTTGACCACTTAAAGCCCCCCTGACCACTTAAAATCCCTCTTTTTGGGCATATTTGATTTTCCTGGTGACCTGTGACCACTTAAACCCCCCCCCAGATTTTTAAAAAATTATAAATACATTCATTCAAAGTTCAAAATTAATTTATTTATCTTGTGGTCAGAAACTAAGTTGTAAAAAATTGCATTTCACCAAAAACTTTCAATTTAGCTGAAAATTACAAGTGTTCAGTTAAGGAATATTTGAGTTTTGAAATTTGAAATTTCCTCAATACGGATTGTCACACTTGGCATAAAAAATGATAGCTTGACATTTTTGAGACTCTCAGGTTGAAATCTTGTCTACAGTCGTCGTTTCATAACTGGTACAAATACCGACCCAAAAAAGTCTGCCAGTTAGGGAGTATGCATCAGTTAGGGCTCGTAGATTGAAAGAGATGTCAGTGTGGTATAGAATTGAGATTTTTAGCTACGGGTGAGTGTACAGGCCACCTGTCGGCCAATCAGGGAAGCAATTTCCCAGCCTACTACATTCTTACCAATTTTTGTATTTTTCAACTCTGAACAGGATATCTAAGATTGGGATCACTAGGCCCTTCGGTTGGTCAAAAATGTGAAATCCGGTGCTCTCATTGCCAATGAGTCATTGGTCAAAAGCGGGTCAAACGTTAGTGTTGTGCCATGGCAGTGCCCGTCAGGGAGCGAGGACTGTAACGTTACTTTGGTGAATGTGTATGCTTTGATGACATACCTTGAGCAATAAAAGTACTTTTCGATTATTATTTTGTAAAAAGCGAAAAAAAGTTCAGTTATCTAGAATAAAACATTCTTGAGAAATACATTCTCAGAAACCTTTCTCAGACCCAAAAAGCTATTGACCACTTATAACCCCCCTGGCCTGTGACCACCCCCTGGCCTATGACCCCTTAAAGCCCTACCCTTAAAGCCCCCCTAACCAGTTAAGACCCCCCTTTTTGGCCAAAGTTCTAGGGGGGCTTTAAGTGGTCAACCACTGTATATATTTTCAGAATCAGCAATCGTCAATTTCCGGGATTCTGATTGGTTTGAATTTAAACCAATCAGAATTCAGCTTCTTTGAATATATTTTCAAAAATAAAGTCCATCTCCGTCATCAACGTTAAATTTTACGTGAAATGTAGTTTATGAAAATGTCCAATCTTGAAATGTTGCTCGACGGCGGACACTCTATTAAAAATTGTTTTTCTTTCAAACCCCTTCAAATAATTATCGCATTTAATTCAGTTTTACTTGTATTTTCAACGAAAATGTTTGAAATCTTAAATTTTAATCCCTTTCTTATCGACGTATAAACTTCTCCGTCATTTCTCAAAGAAAGAAGTCTATTGTCAGTTGTGAGAGTATGAAAATCACCCTTCTTTTCGTTTGCAAAAATCAAATCCGGTACCCATAATTCCTCATACATTGATGGATGCACATTTATCTCTCTCCATGATTGCCCGTTAATATGCTAAAGGAAATTATTATTTTAATTGTCAACCTCCACCTAGCAGGTAGCACCTGCGCACAATGTTCAAGTGCCCCACTGCGCATGCGTGTTTCAAAACACAGATTGAAATGCTTAGCCCAAAAAATTCCTTGCGAGATTCAACAAAGTCTTGTTTACACCATCAAGAGATGTATGGTGTCAAAAAAAATATGTTTGAAATTTAACTGTCAAAATTGGCTCCAATAGTATATTTATAGGCCCAAATTTAGTTCCAGTGTCGAAATCCGAGAAAGTTCTCTTTGCACAACCAGATGTTGCCGGGTGTAAAAATAAATATTGGCAAAAATTGTTTTTCTAAAAGGTACTACCATAAGTATATGATATACTGTATATCCCCTATTCACACTTTTGTAAATATCCCGGCCCTGATTAGGAAACGTAGTGTGTTTTTAAGTAGTAGGGCTGGGATATTTACAAAAGTGTGAATAGGGGATATGTATAGGTTATTATCAAGTTGAAGTGCTGTTTTAAATGCTTATTTATTGCACTTTAAGTTCCAAAATCGATGAGTTTGAAGCTTATCTCATGGTTTTTTAACTTTAAAGTGCAAAAAAATTATGATAAAAAGTTACCTTAGTTACTTTACAGTATACTTAGGGTCATACCCAGGAGAGCCTTTTTCAAAACTAAACCCTGCAGCAGCGGATTCTTTCAAATTGTGGGTTTAAACGTTTATTACAAATTGATATGATGGGCCTTTTTTTGCCGTAAATTTTTTTATCTTAACCTACGTCAAATTTTACGGGCTTTCTTATGGGCAAGTTTCACGTTTGGAAGAATGGGGGCGGGCTTGGTTGTACTTATACCGCAATTTTAAATAAGAAAGGCCATTTTGGACGGGCAAAATTTTTCCTTTTTTTTTTGAAAAAAATTTCCCTTAAATTTCTGTATTAGTCACCCATTTTCATATCCCAATATAATTGCTGGTTTAAAAAGTCGATTTATCCTGGGTATGACCCTAAGTATACTCTATACTGAATTATTGACGTCAGGTTCGAAGCCGTACTCAAAGTATTATCTTCGATTTCGGAATCAGAACGATATTTTATCCTTTTGATTAGAAAACTTATACCCTGACGAGTATCGTTTTTTGAAACAACAACCCTCTTAATTGAAAGCACCTTATTTTTGCTAGTTCAATATTTTAATGTTGCTGAATTTCATCAACTGAAACGCGCCATTTAAAACTAACCTCGTAAAAATTCAAAAGTCTATAATTTAAACAAATTATCGAACTTTTATTTGACAGTAGTCATCAAATTTTCGAATTGCTAACTTTGCGTAGAAAAATATTTTTGAAAATTATCATATCTTCTTAAAAATTTGAAGCCAGTTTTGACAGTCAATATCTGACTAGTTTAAATTTATCACAATTTTTTTTTGAGCAAATTTATGATGTCATTTTTTTGTTTGCGATAATTGATCATTCTAGAAATTTGTAATGACTACTCAGTAGTCACTACTGTTATTTGAACTTTCAAGAATTTGTCAAAATTATAAACTCTGTAATTATAGAATCTGAAATTGATGAATATGTTGTTTATTATAAACTTTTAAAACATTCGACCTTGTAGATACTTACGAGGTGATTAAAATGAAGAGGAGGGGGTTGTGACGACCCGGTTGTCCTTACAAACGATGATAGTCAAAGTATAGGTACGAGGAATTTTTCTCCATACTCTTAGTTTAGTTAATTTCAAGGATAAAATAGTCAGCCAGGTTTACTTTTGGGTGAATTCAAGCGGTTGATACCCCCCTGACATACGTCAAAGCTGAGTCTTTTGTCAAACCATCGCATTCTGAGGAAGATATTCACTTTGTAGTCCATTGTACTTGATTCAACTTATTAAACTTTTACGAAAATGAACTGAAGTAGCTGCAGTGTACTACCACAGAGTCGCCAATGGCCAAAATATTTCTAGTCTTTTTGACTATTTTTTTTGGAACCATCGACCATTTTTTGGAAACAAGTAAATATGCTGGTTGAGTTTTCACTTTCGATAATTTTGAAGGAAAAATTGTTCTACTAAGTAATATAATTGCTACTAAAGTCGTTCATCTTAAAATTTTGAATACGAATATTCTCAATAAAATTAAAACGTTTCAAATATTAAAAAATATCTTAGCATTTGAGCAGCAAAAAAATCTCACTTGATCAAACGTATTATGATCAATTTATTCGTTGCTTATTGGCTAAAAAAGATGACGCATAGCAATTATCTGGCTTTTTGACTCATTAAAGTTCGGTCCTGAATCAATCGAATTTATAAAAATATTTATCGAAACATTTGTCGGAATTTTTGTGTAGTAATTTGGATGAACATATCTATCGTAGCCAACCAAAAGATCATCGATAAACTCCGCCGATGTTTTCTGACGATACGGAATAGCCATCAAAGGCGTCAGTGTTGCATTTTTGAAAACTTCATGGGCGAATATTAAACTTTAAACTTTTAATAAATATTATAAAATAGTCGCAGCAGGGTGGGGCATCCGAGCAAAAAATCTGCCTGAATTCCAAAAATTAATATCTGCTGAGCCGAAAGACACTCATAAAAATTATAAATTTGTCGGGATATAAATATCTAAATTAAGATGGGTGAACCTGGGAAAGGAGGATTTTGAAGGTCTCTAAATGACTCAAACGACCCATGGGATCGATAGATAACTGAATTTGAGAGAAAAAACCTCCTTCCAATTTTTTCCAAAAATGGCTAAAAATGACCAAAAATCGTAATTTTCGGTAATTTTTTTTTCAATCGAAAATTATTTTGAATATTTTCCCTACACCAAGTCTAGTTTTCAGAGGTGTTTTAGCCCTAACACTAAAATAGCCAATGAAAAAAAAAATAAGTTCCGTTGCGCAAAAAAAGAAATCTTGATTTTTCTAGGTCGAGCTACCTGATAAAAAGGTCCTATAAACCTGAAACTTGAGGACCTTAGGTAGTATTTTACGCCGGAAATTTTTGCCGAAAATAATTTTGGTGCAATCACTTGGTGGCGCTGTTTTGAGTGATCAAAGTTTTATTTCCATAAAAAAGAAAAATGTACATCTTATTTCGCAATGCTCACTCACTTTTTTAAGTAGAGCGTAAAATTGTCCTCTAGATTGACAATTCAAATTTTATAAAAGACCATGATCACGTGGTGTAGCACCGGAAATGGAGGTGCCCGAAATCTCGAATTATTTTAAATCAAAGTGCTAGAGGCGATTCTATGATTGGGACAACATCACGGTATTTAGCATTTATAGGAAATGTCAACATTTGAATTAAATAAAGATAGCCATCAAATAGGAAAAGGGTTAAATAAGACTAGAAAACATTACTTTAAAAAAATTTCAAGAATCAGAAAATGGGTACTTAGAATGACGAAAATTATCCATTTTCTTTTTACAAAATTTAGTTATTTAGCATTTATGAGAAAAGCTAACATTCAAATAAATCAAGATAGTCATCTAATAGCAAATTTTAAGGAGATTCATTTTGACCTATTTTCCGAAATAAAATTCAAAATTTTTGCTCATTGCTGATTGTTCGAAAAATAAAGTAGCTTAAAAACACTTTTGACCTCGGAACCGAAACCACAAGGTAAAATTAGACCAGAAAACATATTTAAAAATTTTAACAATATCGGAAACAGTTATTAAGGGCACTCAGAATGACAAAAATTATGTTAACAAATTGTCTCTGTGCAATTCAATAGTCACATTAGTTCTACGTTTAGTTAATTAACACATCACTTCGTTTGACCGTTAGTAACATCTAAAACGGAAAATTAAAAACTTTTGAAGTTGTATTTTCATATTATTATTGAAATTTTGAGAAAAATGAGCCCAAATCGCCGAAGGACGATAGAAGGGGATTTTATGTTTTTAATTTAAATTTGTGAAAATGAGCCCCTAATTGGCCGGATGCCGATAAATGAGGTTTAATGTTTTTAATTAAATTTTTGAAAAATGAGCCCGAAATTGGCGGAAGGCCGATAGAAGAGGATTTTTTTTATTAAATTTTGTTAAAATTAGCCCAAAATCGCCGAAAGTCGATAGAAGGAGATTTAATGTTTCTGATTTAAATTTGTTAAACAAGGAGCCCAAAATCGGCCGAAAGCCGATAAAAGGAGATTTTCTATTTTTAATTTAAATCTGTTAAAAATGAGTCCCAAATGGGCCAAAGGCCTATTAAAAGGGATTGTATAAGTGTGGTTTTGCCTATAGAAACAATTAAAAGGAAAATATGGCCAAAATTTTGGGGCTCTTCTTTGGCCGATTTGAGGCTCATTTTTCACAAAATTAAATAAACAACATTAAATACCCTTTTATTGGCCTTTGGCCGATTTGGGGCTCATTTTCCAAAGTATTTGAATAAAAATATTTAATTTTTTTTATCGGCTTTCGGCCAATTTTTTCAAAATTTCAGTTTAGAATATAAATATTCAACTTCAAAAGTTTTAAAATATCCCGTTTTAGATGTTACTGCCGGTCAAACCAAGTGATGTTTTAGTTAACTCAACGTAGGAATATATGACTATAAAATTGCACAGAGACAATTTTCTAATTTATCAAAGCTTGGTTTATAAAATTTTTGATTTTGTCACAAGGTGATAATTCACTTCATTTTTGATTGCTCTGAACTGCCCTTCTGCATAACAAAATTAAAAAAAAATTTGAGCAACTTAATTATTTAGCCAATCACCAATCGGCAAAAATGTTTAATTTTTTCTAAATTTTTCTCGAATCTGCAGAAAATTTCTATCAAAATGGCTATCTTGAGCCTTTTTGAATGTTTGCATGCCTCAAAACTGCTTAATAACTATATTTAGTTGAAAATTGACAATTTTCGTTATTATGAGTGCCCTTAATAACTGTTTCCGATATTTTAAAAACAATTTGAATATGTTTTCTGGTCTTATTTCACCTTGTAGTTTCGTTTCCGGGGTCAAAAGTGACTTTTGAGCAACTTTATTTTTCGACCAATCAGCAATAAGCAAAATTTT
>SCLH01001230.1:95425-106611 GCA_004367855.1 Oikopleura vanhoeffeni
ATGACCATCTTGATTAATTTGAATGTTAGCCTTTCACATAAATGCTAAATAACTAAATTTTATAAAAAGAAAATGGATAATTTTCGTCATTCCAACTTCCCTAAATACCCAATTTCTGATTATTGGAAAATTTTCAAAGTATGTTTACCAGTCTCATTCAACCTGACGGTTTCATTTTGGAGGTCAAAAGTGAGTATTAAGCAACTTTATTATTCCATCAATCAGCAAACATTTCGAACTTTTTTTGAAAAATATGTAAAAATGAATCATCAAAAAATTTCCTACTTGATGGCTATCTTTATTTATTTCAAATGTTGGTATTTTCTATGAATGCTCAATACCGTGGTGTTGTCTACACCAACAAATCATAGAATCGTCTCTAGCACCAACTGTGATCATCTGAGACCTAAAGTTGCTAATACCGTTTTCACAAAATCGATGCTTGCGCATCTTTTGAGTACCCTAAATCATTTATTTGAAATAATTCGAGTTGTCGGGCACCTTCATTTCCGGTGCTACACCACGTGATCATGGTCCTCTATATAAATTTGAAATGTCAATCTGGGGCAGAATTTTACGTTCTACTCAAAAAAGTGATAAATGTTTGAGTTTTTTGGTGCCTTATTTTTACAATTATTAAACTTTCTAGAATAGATATAAGGATGTTTTTATTTTTTAAATGAAAAACATCAGTATATCTTTGAATATATTCAGGTAGGATTATTTTAAATATTTTATATTCTGTTTAAACTTTGTACTGTAGTCCTGATGATGCCGAAAATGGCGAAATATCGACTTTAAATAAATTACAAATTCATTTGCGATTTTAATTATTTTGACATTCTCAAAAAAAAACGAATTATCTGAAAAAATGGAAAAAAGATGTACATAAAGTTAATTGCATAAAAAACTTACTTTATGATCACAAAATCTTGTTTTTTTGAAAAAAAAATGACGTAGGGAGAATGCCTGAGAAGGTGTCAGATTTTTTCTACTTTTCCAAATCCCAGGAATTCTCCCTACGCGTAGCTACGTATGTATATCGATATAGTATTATTCACATGCATATTACTTTTTTGCGTACTCAGGAGGGGGTCATTTTTTTTCTTTGGGTCAACCAATCAAGAGTCTACAACATTCAAGAATAATTAAACTTGGTATGGTTTAAAATTTGAAAAAAATTGATTTTGTGAAAAATGCCGATTTTCTTGATTTTCAAACCGCAAAAAATGCCATTTTTCAAGAAAATTAAGAAATAAAAAATGTTTTCTTGGATGGTATTACCTCAGAAATTTATTTCTGGGGTCAAAAATCACTTTTGAGCAAATTTTATTTTCAGCCAATGAGAAAGCACCAAAAATTACAAAATTTATGTCAAAAAATTTCAAAATAATAATCTCCTTAAAAATTGACACAGAATGGCTTTCTCAATGTTGTGCTATATAAGAAATGCTTCATTGCTCACCCTGGGTTCACCCATCCTAATCCAAGTTTCTTTAACCCTTGTGAGCATATAAAAAAAATCGCCAAGGCACCAAAGCCACAATTGTGGCTCTACTTTGAATGTTGTTTACAGAAAGCTTAAGACAGTTGGAATTTCAATTTTTTCTGCATAAGTTGATAGGTAATATTTTTGCATCTTCTATTTTATATTCTAGAATTTTAATTTTTAGTTCTAGAAAATACAGTAAGAAAAGCAAGGTAAACCATATCACGTGATACACGGTCACAGTTGTCTTCACCAGTTTCATTTCTGTCGAAAACGATGCACAAGTATCAGGTCAACGTCATACTTTTGTCCGCTTTGATTTATATCTCACAAATCAAAAGTAATTGATAAATAAGTCAAAAAAATTATGGAAAAATCATGATTTTTGATAGAAAACAACTGTTGACAATTTTTTATTGCTGAAATTCACTTTTATAATAATTTAATTTTTCATGGGATACTTGAAGTTCATAATTTAAAAATTTCATTTTCAATAAAAATATCTGCCCTAGATACCAATAAACTTTTATTTCAACTGTTATGCAGCCTGCATAATGCAGGCACAAAACACTTTCCTAAAAACTGGCTAATCTCACATTTGTATTTTATGTCTAGTTCCGAATTAATTTTCAGGAAGTGAAACATAGGCGAAAAATCCTCATAAATCAACACCCCGTAATACTGGAACCAAATATTCGAAAAAAAGTTCAATTATTTTTTGGGAACAAAATCAAAATTCTTTATAATGTGTTTGGAAGAAAAGATTCTACGATCCCGTTTTTTGCCTTTTTTGAATGATTACAGGTATGCTTGAGCCACAATTGTGGCTATGTGCTCACAAGGGTTAAGGATGTGGGGCTCGGTGTTCAACTTAGACCCGAACTATGGAAGGCCGTAATTTTATTTTAGATTTGGCTGAAAATTGGGCTGAAATACGTAGTACAACTTTTTAGAAAGTTGCTAGTTCTATTCAAAGCATCTGATACTTCAACCTACGCACATAAAATGATTTTCAGTAGGCGTCTCTAAAAGCACTAAAAACACATCTCCTCATTCATTCTTTATCATTTTTTCTTGTTACTTTCAATTTAACTTCCATGTGTGAATGCGCATCCCGGAAAACAGCCCTTTTTGTGCAAATTTTGCCCTTAGTGGTCAAAACAGCTTATTTGGGAGCTTCACACAAAAGACTACGTACTCCTCCTTAAAACTATATAGAAAATTTTCAATTTGTGCATCAATTGCACCGCAAAGCCTGGCTTATGATCATAACACAGCCTTTTTTTCATTTTTTTCTCCAAAGTCTCGGGAACAACTTGTGAATTTCTTGTTTTTGTTGAAATTCTGAACTTTTTTGAAAAAAAAAGGTTGAAGTTAACCTGGTTTTTTGGCAAGATTTTGACTTGAGTGTCTTTATTTTTACTAGTTAAACGTTATATAAAAATTTTAGATCGAAATTAGAACTTTTTATTTCGAATTTTAAATTTTCAAAAATATGGATTATGATTTTGACCATAAAATATTTTTTTATCTAAAAACGATTTTATTTGAAAAAATCGAAAAATAAGAAAAATCCTGAAAAGTTCATGAAAGGACGAGAAATTCTCTACAAAACAGCTCAATCAAAAAAGTATTTTATTAACTCTCAATTATCGTTCCCCACACCCTTAAAGTTAAATTATTAGAACTTTATTACCGGCGTAGTTTTTATTTGGTTTCTTAAGGGGGTTCTATAGGCAAAATGGTTGTAGCCTACAACTTGTAGGGTCTTCAAATGTAATATATGGCTTTTTAACGCCTATAACTTTTTAATGGCACATGACAGAAACAATTCAGTTACATACTGCGGAAGCTAAGAACCTCGACCGTTTAGAAACTTTCATAAGCCATTGTTATCTGCCATAACCAACCCGTTAACCAACATCAACCGAACTATTAAAATATGCTCGGAAAATTATTGTTCTCATTTACGCTTTGAAACTCTCACTTAACTTCGATTCGTATTTGAAAATTATTATTAACATTTTTTCGAAATTCCCAACTGTTCTTCTGACTTAATCTTTCTCGCTTTACTAAAAGTTTCCTTATTTTGAAAAGTATTACCTTTATCATTTTATAACAATTTGATTCAAAATTTACCTTTTTCTCTAAGAAACAAATAAATCTAATTAAAACGGCAAATTAATTGTTTAATTATTTTTTATTCACAAAGTGGTATTTTACAGATTTTAGATTTCTGAGCCACAGGAGAGATCGATTTTACATGCTTTTACCGCTTCTCCATCAACTAACACTTGTCCAGATGTGACGACTATACAATTCGCTTCTTGTAAAATCTCAGAATATTCGATTGACCTACAAATATGAAGTGGATTAAAAAGGTCAACTTCAAAGCCTTAAATTATAATATATTATAGAGTTTTGACGTACAATTTTAAGAACATTCCTCAAAAAATTCTGGGAAAAGTGTGTTCTAGTTTGAATTTTTTGCAACATTTATTTTTAGCACTCAGCGTGCAGCACGCTTTCGTCAAACTAATTAACCATTACAAACCAATTAACCATTACAAACCAATTAACTATTACAAACCAATTAACGCTCACCCCAGTAGAGACCAACCGTACAAAATTCTACAAGCACTTTTCAAAAAATTATAAAATTAGTACCACGCATCAGATTCAAAAGTTAAGGCTGGAGAACATAGTTCAAACAATTATCTTTAACTGGTTATTTTTAAATAGCAAATGCTGTGAAAATGCTCAAACACCACACTAATTCGCTACCGGAAGAGACATTGAAATTATAAATGTTGGTTACATACGATCAACTCGGTGCGCGGCGATCCGCTGCGCAAGCTATTACTCATCGTCTCCTATCAGTTTGTAAGGAAAGCTAAATCAGAGACGCGTATTCAACAAACTCTATTAGCGTTGGGCCCCGAGTGGACAGTTTTAATGATTGAACAGTTTTCTTAGCAAATATATTTGAAAAATAATTGTAGGATGAGTATTTGTGGAGAGTTTCTCTGCTTTTATCCAGGGATGAACCGACAAACTCGTATAATTTTGTGCGATTGGTCTGTCATGATTAACTACTGTTGTTTTCTAAGTAAAAGTGAGATTTGTTCAAATTATTCTCCAAGGTTGTTCTAAAGCTATTTTTGCCAATACTATAAATAAATCATATTTTTTTCAACGAAAATTTGAAGACTTTTTTTTTTGCTTTACTTTAAAAAACGTAAAAAAGTTTTTATCATTTTCCACTTAGGGGTCTTTTTTCAAAATTAGCCCTATATTTTGTCAAATTTTCCTTATTTTTGTCCTTGCTTTAATATTGAAATATTTGCGTAAATATACCTTATAGATTATTCTCCCAAATTGTCCTTATAGAGAGACCGTCTAAAATAAAAGAGCGTAGGTTTTGGCCAAATTATCCCAAAATTATTAAAAACAGTGAAATATTTGCACAACTTGCTTTATGATTTTTTGGGAGAGCGTGTTTTATTAATGATCGAATTCAAGCTTTTTTGTTGAATTTTAAATTAACCTAAAGCTAATTTTTGTCTTATTTCTTTATTTATGATTGCTTTATTACCATGAGGCTTATTAATAGACTAATAAAAAGAAATAATTAAAGTCTGATTGGCAAATAAACGGTCTTGGGTTTTTCCCCGTCTTTTAAAATAAAGTTTTTAGTAGTCACAAACTACCGATCTAATGAAAGAATCATCTTCATCCTTAATCCAACCAAAGTGACCAATGGTCACTGACCATCTATAATAAAGATAGGGTGCCCGAACCGTTAACATTTTGGCTTATGAAAACGACTCATCCATCTAACATTTTTCAAAAGCGAATAATAACAAAACTCTATAATCTCAAATACTGTTAAAGAAAAAAGAGAAGATAGTTCGATTCGTACCAACATTTTTTTTTAATATGTGTTGTCATTTTTAGCAATTCAAAATTTTTAGACTAAAAACTCAATCTGACCAGTCGTTTCCAAAAAGCCGTAATGTTAACAGTTTGGACATCCTATCTTTAAGGGGATTGTGGGTGCTACCAGCAATGTGCTGGAGAAAAATAAGCTCGTTTTAAAAGTCAAATATCTTTTGTGAGAATTCAGTGAACGTTTATTTTTCCAATTGTATATTGTAGTTCGTAACCTTGAAACGTCAAAAATTGATTCATTTTTATAAAATATTATCACATCAACTTTTAAATGCATAAAACCTAATTGCTGCTTTTATTCTCCATTGAGCTATCTCGTAATATTTACGTATTAAGAAATCACATAATGCCGATATTATTGATCAGAAAAAAATTTTCTACAATCTCATCAAAAAATATTATGTAAATTTATCTTAATTCGCCGAAAATTATTTTTGAAAATCGCTTGCTGTAGTTAAATATATGGATTACCGGACCTCAGAGTACAAATCCTAAATATTTGAAAAATGCGAAATCTGAGCATTTGGTTGAAATGCTGGCATTTGGTTGTTGATCCTTTCTCAACCTGACCAATGAAATCGGCCTATTCCGCAATCAAGGGTTTTTGATAGGATGCTAATATCTTGCGTTGTTTGTATCATTCAAATATTTAGGATCTATACTCTGAGGTCCGGTATCCATATATCCCTTTATCACTTTTTGGTTAGAATGCGTAGCCACAACGTTAAAATCACACGTTAAAAGGAGTAGTGGCTACGCATTCTAACCAAAAGGGATAAAGGGATATAGGCAAAAATGTAAATTCTTTAGAAAACGGACTATTTTTTCCACGAACGCTTGCATTCAGATAATCTTCGTGAATCTCTAAGCTAAATATTCAACAGAAAAAATCACAATAATTTATGTCAGAATTCTCGCAATCACTATTTTATGCAGATTTACTGCGCGCTATAATTACATTGATTAGGCTCAAAATTTAAATATTAAAAAAGGAGCAAAAATCTTAACAATTATAATATTCAAATACTTTTATTAAGTGTAACTTTTTCCTGTGATTATTATCCTTTGTAATTTGAGACTATCCTATGTCTAGAATTGTAAATAAATAATTATTTTGCAAGCAAATCGGATATTCTCGAATTAGTTATTCGCTAGTAATAAACTTTTTTTTGCTTGCAATCAATTTCTCGTGTGCTGGATGGTCGGATATTAAAAAAATAATACCGAATTTGAGAGCGTGGTCGAAAATAACTACTGCACCCACAATTCCCTTAATAAATAGATTAAGGACCCTCGGTTGACAAATCGAGGATATTTGAATTTTCCAAATAACTTGGGATAGCATCACCCAATCAAAATTCTGAATTGCAGAATACGCTGATTTCATTGGCTCAAATGTAGCCAATAAGACCAATTAAATACTTTGATTCTGGATTTTTCAAATATACTCGATCTGTCGGTGAAAGGTCCTTAATCCATATAAAGAGAGTCTCTTTGTTTGGATTGCAGATTTCAAACCACATAAATTTACAAACCATTGATCAGCGTCAGATTCGTCTCCGAGACTAACGATTGTTGTTTCAACTTCTGGTCCCGACCATTTTCGTATTCCAAATAAAATTTTTGCGAAAATTTCTCGAGTTGCACATTCTGAGCTCAGCACATATGTCCTAAAATTTTGATAAAGGAGGTTCTCATCGACTTTTTAATAACATCTCATGAGAAAATGGTATAAGCTATCAATTTTAGTCGTTATCTAGGTGGTATCCAATTTTTTTGATTTTGTCGACAACTTAATTAACCAACGGATGAACCCAATATACGACCGGCAATTTCGAATTTAGGAAAGTTCTTTTGTTATTTTTAAAACACAAGACTAATTAAAATTTCAGGATATTTTCTACTAGGTAATTAGCTTATTTTTTCTCAATAGCAAAAAATAATTATTTTGAAATTTTGTATCTTACTTTGCCCTGATGATATTGCTGAATTCTGCTAGTTTGTCAGGAGTAGTGTCTGGTACATAGGAAAGGTCAACATAGAGGGGTCTGTCTAAGTTTCTTGATCGAACTCTACCTCGACTTGATTTAGTCGCGGTTTTCACAGTAGTTTTCCCGTCGTTATTGTCTACAAAAAATATGATTATTTAATTTCTAAGCACAACTTTAACTCAGCTTTTGTTTATTGTGCTGCACAATGAACAAAATCGTATGTCAAGTTTAGATCCAAAGAACAAAGAGTTAATTATAGACTATAATATAGACAGTCCATAATAGACTCTTATTTATAGTTGAGGTTTATGACAATAACGGGTTATGGTCCATAACTTATGGTGAACTGGGCCAGAGATTAGAAATGTCGCAACTCGTGGGTGGAGGGCGACCTTTTTGGCACATTTTCACTTTGAGGCAACATTGTGAGAATACGGGACATAGTAAAGTTATGTAATAGTAAAATGAAAAAAAAAATTCTGATGCTCAAACAATTTGAAGTCGACACAAGAAACTAAATAATTATTTTGACATCACCAATTAGAGCTGGAGAGCAAATTTTCAAAAAACGCAATATGCTATCTCCTCTCTGGTTTTTCATTGACCAGTACCAATAATTAACTATTCAAAATGATTGTAATTTAGAAAAAAAAATTTTGACAGATTTTTGAAATTTGCCCTAGAATGCTCTGTATCCCCAATTTTACTGATTTTCGAGACCTTTTCCAAAACCTATCTTCTCTCAATTTGCATACAATTTTAATTTGATTTCAACAACAGATAGCTTATACAATATTTATATACAAAAATTAATTCAGACAGAATTTTGAAATAGGCATTGTGTCTCTCACACTGACCATTAACGTGCGCGCTAGAAAAAATTGACAGTGAGTCAAAAATTATATTTTTTTATTTTGATATGAGATATTTACTATTATAGTAAAACGGGTACGTTCAATTCATTTTTATTGGTTTCAAGTTCGTAGCTCTTCTGGTTTTCGAGAAATAACGTAATTCTCATCTAAATAGGTCTTTAATTAACGAAAAAATAAAAGGCTATTCAATAGTATATCTAATAGATGTTTTATAATACCGCTAATATGGACATTTCAATTCCTCCATCACTTCCCCACACGGGGCAAATATTGTCATCACATAAAAAGTACAAACAAACCTACTTTTGTTCCGGGGAATTATTCTTTTCTTTCGCAAAACAAACAAAATTTTGAGAAAATTATACCGCCAAAAAAATTGATTATTAGATACGATAAGAAGTTCTGGTTAAGACGGAATGGATCGTCAACAGTTTTTGGTTCAGACAAGTTCCAAAGACTATAAATTGTGTAACGTAATTAGATCATTATAACGTTTGCATCACAAAATAATTCTCAAAAATTTCAAGAAAAATTCAATTCTAGAAATTTTTTAAAAGAGATAGGAATTTTCCGTTAACGCCATTATTTTTATCATAGCCGCTTTACTCAGAATATTCAATTTGCAAATTAAGTGTCCCAAACGCCCGTAAAAGGTCGCTCCGACCACCCCCTTAAGGGAGTAGCGGTCGTACTCTTTTTAGGGTACTTTTAGCTGTAAAAATATCACGACATTGACACACTCAGAAAGCATAAATTAATTAAAAAAAAACAAAAAATCGAAAAAAGTTCGAAATTTATATTTTTTGAGAATTTTTCTGAGTAATTTTTTTTGGCAAACATTGAAAACCAATTTTCGACCAGAAAAACTCAAAATATCAAAAAGCTATAAGCAGATTTTCTTCTCGGCACCACCCAAGCTTTAATTTGATGGTACTTTCGACTAAATCCGACGACTTTTATTTTCGAGCTTTCACTTCCGGTTTACATGAATGCGATTTTCTAGAATTGAACATAAACTTTCAAAAATATAATTTACCTTAAATGACCGAAACATATTTCTCCTTCTTTTCTCAAATTTATACTGCATTTTGAAATTTAACCTAGGAGGAGTAGGAAATTGAAGAGCGAAAACCTTGAAATTAGGCGGTTTTGGGCAGTTCTAAAAAATCCTGGTCCGAAATTCAAAAATCTAATTTCACTCAAATACGAGCAATATTGTTTTCGTTGTACAATGTACATGTCAAATTTGAGTCGAATCGTATGTGAGCTCTGGAAGGAGTAGGAATTTGAAATTTTGATTAGGTGTTCTATAACTTGCTGCATGGTGGTCACCAGAGTCGGCCAAAAATTATTCTGATAGATTATTTTTGTAGATCAAGGATAGATCTACCATATGGCTATTCTTAAAAGTTTCCAAGCAGTTTTGTATTCTGGTAAATTGGAGTACAAAAGTACATTTTTGCGAACGCTACCCCCTTAAATTCGTTTTCTTCATGTTGTATAGGCTATACAGTATAGCCTATACAGTATAGGTTAATACACATTTTACCATACAATACTAATCGGGGAAGTCATTTTGAGCGGTGAGAAATAGCTCGTTTTTGTATGAAATAACTTAAACCTACGCATGACTCAAAATGGTTTCCACGATGAGTACTGTATTACTAGAAACGCGAGTTGCGAGATTTCTAAGCTCACGGAAATCTATTTTTCACCTGAAGTTCAATTCTTGAACTTTTTAAAGGAATTTATTACTTTTACTTATGTATTTTATTTGACAAATGTTTTTTATGTGACCGATAAAACTTACTGAGTTATTTCTGTATTACGGGTTATTGATAACTTAAAAACAATTAAACTTAGGGTGTTTCTAGTAGTCTACCACCTCGCTTCACGTTGTTATTAAGGAGAGCTGGTACTAGTCGTAGAGTATTATTGAAGATAATAATAGACTTTACGAGGAGACTCTTTAATTTTGAGTTGAAGCCATAATTTCACATCCTTAAACTTAAACAACACTGAATAAAAATGTATGGACTGAGCTCCAAATTTGGCATTAACATGTCGTGATATATGTAGAGTACATATATGTAGTAGAATTTAGAATTTAAGGGGATTTGAACTCAGGACTCTTGAGTTAAGAGGTAGATACATTTTAGAAAAATGATTTCATCATATTTAACCCTAGTTTCTGATGGAACGAGCCATCCTTGACCGTCAAATTTTTAGTGTATAGAATTTCCGTTTAAATATGACGCTATAGCGCGCTACCTCAAACTTTTGGGAACCGAGAACATAAAATACGTTATTTTTCGTTTTTGATTGATACTATAGTATATAATATACTGTATATTTCAGAAAAAACGCTATTTCGTCGAACAACTAAAGTACTACCACAGCAATTTAAAACCCCGCTTTTTAGCCTTTGAACGACAACTCCCCCTTTTAAGGGGGTGCCATAAGTCCTGCAGATTGGTACATTTTTTCAGAGCGATAAATGAAAGAAAAAAAAATGTGAAAATTTATTTTTTTATTTTTTTTCTTCAATAAAAGTGTCCATTCTTGCAAACTTTTATATTTTAAATTTCTTAACATAACTAATTATCTGGGAAAATATAAAAAAACACTTTTCACTGTACATCCATTTCCAACTAAACTCGACTACAGATTTTTTTTAAAGACGATATTAATAAACTTCAGACATTGTCGGGTGTAGTGCGCTAAAAAGTCTTGTTTTTATGTTGCTAATTAAAAAATTTCCTTGATATAAAAGTTTTTTTCCCATGAAAAATGGTCAAAAATGGCAAAAAGTAGAGAAAAACAACTTTTTTTGAGATAAAAATTGACCTTCAATTGCGTTTTGATATTAAAAAATGTTCT
>SCLH01001230.1:107530-125279 GCA_004367855.1 Oikopleura vanhoeffeni
ACATTATCTCCGAAATTCAAAGGCGGAATAAATTGTTGTCTTTTTTTTTTAATTTTCTCACTAAAAAGGTATCAAAGCTGGCGAAAAGGACTGTTTTTTGCTATGTTGGCCACGGAAAGTCGTATTTTTTTTCATGCTACTTGGCGAACTATTTTCCGTGCACTATAATAACACTCGGGATCGGGATTAAAGAAAATTATAACACTCGGGATCGTGATCGAAAAAAAATTATGAGTCGGGACCGGGCGGGATCGGGATTGAAAACTCATCCCGTTTGAGAATACTGCCCAGGAGTACGATTTGAAAATTTATTTTTTGACATCAATGTCATCGTATGACATTTTCAAGTGTACCAAGCGATTTGTAAGTTGAATGTTTCTGGAAACGGTATCATAAACTATGGCGAATTATTTAACCCTTCGAGCGCGAAAGCAAAAAACATTTTTTATTTTCGACATTTTAATATTTTTTTCAGAAATTTTTGCCCTTTTTTTCCGATTTTTTTAGTTTTTATGACTAAAAAAGTCACGTTGAGTTCAAAAATTATAAAATCAGACCTCTAGCTCGTTTAGTTAGAAAGATACGACTTGCCTATAGAACCTTTATACTCAAAATAAGCTTATTTCGAATTTTATAAAAAAACATACAAAATATTCAATTTTTTGAAATTTTTATCTCTTTATATAATTAAATCGGATACGCGGTGATAAAAAATTGTAAAATTCGGTCAATTGGATTTACATTACAAAAGATATAGGCTGCCTATAGCAGTGTTCTAAAACGGGATGAGTTTTCAATCCCGATCCCGCCCGGTCCCAACTCATAATTTGGTTTTCAATCCCGATCCCGAGTGTTATTATTTTTTTCAATCCCGATCCCGCCCGATCCCGAGGTCAGGATATCCCGATCCCGAATATCCGTTGTGTTAAGTAAAAAATATTCTTCTGTTATTTTACAAGCCCAAGGGGTGGTGACATTGAATCCGTCGTTTTTTTTTGAATTTCCGCCTGATTGGCTGTAAATGGACAAAAAGTGCGCGAAATCGTCAATTGAATATGAAAGTGAGAATTAGAAAATTTAATTCCACCAAATATCCTTGGTACGGTTTTGCTGAAAAATTATATTAGCAACTATGTCTGATTTCGATCAGAAACGGTGCTAGAGATCAAAAAATAATTTGATGAAAAACTTCAATTTTTTTCTAGAATCCGCTGTGTTCAAATTTGACTATAGTTGCTAATATTGTTTCCAGCCACCGTACTCAAGAAATATTTTGGTGCATTTTAAATTTCAATTCTACTTCAAAGTGTCGATTCGCGGCCACTTTTTTGTCGATTTACAGCCAATCAGGCGGAAATTCAAAAAAAAATACGGATTCGATCTTCACCACATCTTGGGCTTGTTACATTTCGAAAATGACTTTTCTTGCATTCCCACAGAAAAAGCCTTGTATCGAAACGTCGGAAAAACACTCTTATTCGGCATATTCAACTAGATTGCTGACCCCTGAGGCAAAAATCGAATACTAACACCACTAACACCACCCCTTTAATAAAAATTCAATAAAGTTAAATATAGTATTATTCCTCGAATTATAATATTTATAACCTACGCAACGTTATGATCGGCCAGAAATGCCTTTCTATGAGTATTTATGGTTTTCAAAATTCATTTTTAATACTTCACATAATAATTTTTCACCACGGAAAATGTTTAAACATTTTGGATCCCGATCAAATCCCGATCCCGACATAAGTTGAAATTTCCAATCCCGATCCCGCCCGGTCCCGACCTTAGTCGAAATTTCCAATCCCGATCCCGACTCGGGATCCCGATCCCGTTTTAGAACACTGGCCTATAGAACCCCCTTAAGGTGGTGAGGCTTGCAAATTTTGACATTTTCTGGGTTTCGTATGGCCAAATTGATCGAGAATCTCGATTCGAGATGGAACATTTCTGAGAAATATATTTGAAAGATCTATCCTTGATCTCGCGATTCTATTTGACATTTCAGTACCAATTCTATCAACCGTCTGGTTCACCGCAATTAAACACGTGCCTCTTGCTTTTTTCAAAAAAACAAGGGTTCTCAAGCTAAAATGGGAAATTCTTCCTGGAAACGATATAAGCAACTATGGTTCAATTATGAACAAAGGGGATTCTAGAAAATATTTGAAGTTTTATGTTTGATCTCCAGTTTGTTTTCAAAATTAGACAAAAGTTGCTAATACCGTTCCAAGCAAATCATACCCGAGGAATCTTTTGAATGCATTTATATTGTTTAATTGTTACTTTTATATTCAAAATTTATGATTTCGCGCTCTTTTTTATCGATTCACAGCCAATCAGGCCGAAATTCGACAACCATATTCTAGACTCAGTGAGCTTCTAATATTCTAGAAATGACATTAATATTACATATGTATTTCCACTGAAAAAGCCTTGTATCAAAACGTCGGGCAAACGCCCTTTTTCGGCGTTTTCGTCACACTCGTAGCAATTTCTGGCTTTTGGGGCTAAAAACAAAAATAGTCCCTAAACACTGAAATTCAGACAATTTCAAAGATTTTCCAAAACCTCAAAAATTTTGCATTTTAGCTACTTGTTTCAAATTGAATCGCGAGATTAAAGATTGATCTTTCAAATGACCTCAAAACCAACAAAAAGATTTTATATTCTCGGCTATGAAAAATTGGTGATAGCGTTTTGATTTTCAAGGCCCAGTGGCACTGGCACTGGGGCTAGTTTTTAATATGGATTATGATTTTCCAAATATAAGGCTTTAAAAATTATAAACAATTTCTGCAAATTTTACAAAAACTTGATAATGCAAAAAATGGTTAAAAAAAATAATTCAAACTGATGGAGTTACTCACTGTTGATATTACTATTTATATCCATTTCTTCAAGCTTTGGACCAATTTCTGTTTTGACAATTGAATCATTTTCACTATCCGATTCGAACGGCGACATCGAATGACCTGAAATTCGCCGATTTTTCTCATTTAATTCCTAAAAAGAAATGTCACAAAAAAAAAGTTTATTTAAAAAAATATTTTCTTACAGCAAATACATTATTTACATTTCGCCATACTTGATACTGATCATTTTCGGAGCTAGAATCCGAATCTGAATCATTAGCATAAGTTCGACGAGGTTCCATATCTGTCGTTTCCAGACCATCTCCTGCATTGCGATCGTGACCGATACCAGGGTTTCCATCAGCAGGAGACCGAATTTCGTTGCTCCATGCTACAATTTAAATTATGTTATTTCAATATTTGAGAGTGAACCTTGAGTGCTCGAAATTTGCGCTGTGAAAGCCTGCTCTTATCTTTCAGTCTTAAAATTATTTCTCTGACTTTTCTGGTTCGGGAATTATAGCCATTTGGTAAAGTCGAAGTCGAGGAAGTGAACAAAAATAGAAAGTGTTTTTGAACATGATTCAAAAAAAAATTTCATGTTACATGAGACTTTTTTTTTCGAAATTTTATGGACTTTTCTCTGTAGAGAATTATGATATTATTTGTATTTGAAAGCGATAAACACATTTGATAAATTGATCGACAATTACTTGTAAGAAACAGGTTGTTCACACGTCAAATTTATTTGATTTTGAGAAAAACGGTTTCGCTATTACATTAATTTGACAAACTCTGGAGACGACTGGAGCCTGACATAAAAAATTGAAAGTAATTGATGAAAATTCTAGGCTTTTTAGTGTTTTTGGGGAGGCTTATTCAAGGTTCCTGTGTGAGCGTAGGTTGGATTGTATCAGATTACAATACATACTGAAATGATCTTGAAGACTGGTTCTTCAGGATGAACAAATTTTTTCTATACCTTTTACGCCAGTTTACCGAAAAATCAAGTCGAATAACAGGCTGATCAGCGACACTCACTTCTTAACCCTCCGAAGCATATAAAAAAAGTTTCGCCGAGGCATAAAAGCATTTCAAGAGGCTATAATTTGCGGGTAGCCCCAAAACGCACGACTTAAGCGCGAATGACAAAAAAGTCGTGCGTTTTGGGGTGATCCCATAATTTTGTTGGCTCGAAAAGGTTTCGAGTCATAATCAACATATTCTAGTCAGTTATATGAGCAGTTGGCGTAGTGGTTAGCGGCGACTCGACGATCGTCCCGTACCTGGGTTCGACTCCCGGACTTCTCAAACATTTTTCTATGGTGATAACCCAACAATTTGAGCGTTGTTTACAGAAAACTCTTATAAGATAAACCTTCATTTTTCCTTAATGAAGTTGAAGAAGTGAATTTTCTCATATTCTAGAAATTTAATGTTTTATTCTAGAAAAACGTTTGAAAAGCAAGGTTGATTAAACACGTGATACTACTTCATGGTAGGCTCCAGGAAATGTATGTTTATCTGAATCCTGCGCAGTGCTCTGTTTTACTCATTACTTTTTCTGATTGACTATATCTGTTGGGAATCAAAAAATATTTTTTAATAAGTCAAAATTTCATGAAAAAATCACGTTTTTTAGGAAAAAATTGCTAGTTTTCTCAATTTATTGAAATTATTTGATTATTATTACAATATTAAGGCAAATATGGTATAAAAGTACCACTCTGGCATGATTTTCACAAATTATATATTTTTTCAAAACATATCATTTTATCTAAACTTATATCAAAATAAGATATTTTGAAATTTCACTCCCAAAAATATTTTCGCTCCAGATATGTCCAGAAGGCTAATTTTTCTTGAAAATTGTACCTAAAACACTCTCCTAAAAACTGGCGTATTTGAAATTTTAATTCAAAATTTGGATCAAAAAGTATTTCTTCGGAAGTTAAACTTAAGCGAAAAATCGCCTTTCAATCAATTTGTCATAAAATTTGAACCTAGTATCCGAAAAATTTAAGGGAATATTTTTAAATTCACATTGTTGAATTTTAAAATGTAATATAAGGAGAAGTTTCTGCGATCATTTTTCCATCATTTTTGGCTGATTTAAAGTGGCTTTAGTCTTTCAAAAGGCTAGATGCCTCGGAGGATTAAGGGAGTGGGCGTCGCTGATTTGGGGTTTTGCTATGCTGATTCTCGACAAACAGGCAGAGGTAATGATTCAAAAACTTTTGTAGCTTGAAGAACAACTCTTCCAGATCATTTTTAAAAGTACAGTAATCTGATACTATGCTACCTACGCAAATACAGAGACTTCAAAATAGACCTCTAAAATCAGACTAAAAAACTATCTCCTCTCGCAATTTTTGAGATTTTTCTCGATTTTTATTCAGAGGCAATAGAGCGGCAATACCAATATTTGATCGTGGCTTTATTTTTTTCTATTTTTTTGGTCGCAATATCGAAAAAACGTTCTTGATTTTTTTTGAAGATTTTGTTTTTATTAAATATGTCATAACTTTTTTCTTTTGCAGTCTGAGAGTTATATTTAGCTCCAAAATGCTCAAAAGTGTTTGAATATTCGAAAAAAACAAAAGCTTAATATTTTTTTGTCAAATTTATTTTTTGAGTTCCAAATATTGAAAAATTAAAGAGTTCTTCATATGCCTCCAGAATCAATCCGAATCAAAACTTATGTAAAAAAGCCACGATCAACCTCTAAAAACGTTAGTAGCTTACATTTAACCTATGAACCGAAAATTTATCTCGAAAATTGAGAGAGGAGATAGTTTTTTACGAAGTCCCTAAAACCCGTTTTTTTCAAAAATTCGAAAACTCGTTTTTTCGTTATTGCGTCCAAGAAAATAAAAAAAAGTTCGAAAAAAGCCATAATCAAATATTGGTATTGCTGCTCTTAAAAGGTTGTTCTTCAAGCTACAAAAGTTTTTTGATCATTACCTCTGCCTGTTTGTTGAGAATCGGCATAGCAAAACCCCAAATAAGCAACGCCCACTCCTTTAATGGGGTACTCGTTACAATGTCTATTTTAAAGGTCATCGACTGTAGTTTTCAGAGAATTTCATTCATTTTTCAAATCAAATTTTGATGTAACTGTAATGCAGCTTTTCTCAAAAAAATGAAGTCGATCCGATATTTATTATGTGGGGTGTTCGAAACCCTTTAGCGGTTGAACTTGTAATTCAAAAGATTTAAGACCAAGCTCATCCTCATTTTTTTGGCCGATTTAGTACAGTCTCACATTTGAAGCCAAATCCATTTCCAACGGGTACTGCATTAAAATGTACTGCACAAAATTTTTGAATAAAAATGAAAACCGAAAACTAACGTCATATTAATTTGGGAAGTTCTGCAATTCGACTGTTACCAGCCTAAAAAGAATGCAACATACCTTCGTTGGTGATTCGTCTCCCGCCGAGTTCATCATCTTCCCCGGAGGGAAATTGACGTGGCATAGTATGGTCCATACTGATCATATCGATTCTGAAAAAATTTATCAATCTTACTTCCTCGATTTTGATCTTTACTAACCCTTCGGGCTGAGAAATATCTGTAAGTTGAAAAATGTCGTCTTTTGGGGTGCTTGGAGTTTTGTCCCTTGAATTTTTTCGAATAGTTTGGAATTTATTGTCATCGGTAAAAAAATTATCACCAAAGCCCTCAAATTTTCCAATAGTTTGATTGTTTGAGCCAGAATTAAGAATGGCGACTTTTACATTGGCGTCATTTGTGGCGTTGACATTTTGAATTTCTGAAAAATAAGTTCATCTGTGAATTAATGAGGTCGTTTCTCACATTATTGTCGATTTTTTTGTTTTTTATGACCGATGGCCAAAGTTGATTGCCTCATAAATAAATAGCTGAACTTTTTCCGAGTGCGTCTTTATAAAAAGATCTTAAAAACTTGATAGCATTCTGTTTTTTTGAATTATTATAAAACTTTATTGAAAAGATTTTTGAAAATTCAGTTAAGTGAGAGCAGTACTTGTTTCAAAAAATGGTATTGAGTTTAATCGTAAGTTACGATTCGTAACTCTGATTATACAGTTGTACTGTTTTCTAAAGCACACTTCTTCTGCTCGAAATTATGTTCGTTTATTCCTCTTTTGTCCAAGGTTTTGCACCAATTGTACCAATTTTGGTGATAAATATTCTCTGGTAGTATTATAGTAAGGTAGAAATATCAAAAATCGACCAGCTCATATTTTACTTATTTTCGGAGCACTTGTAGTTTCCGTGCTGAAATTAAACCAGAAAAATTTCGGAAGAAAATTATGTCTGGTTTTTCAACCAAGAGCATTTCTCTCAAATTTTGAAAAATTGAAAAAAATGTCAAATGTCAAAAATGTAAGGGTATGGTGGTTTTTACATTTTCTGCAGTTATTATGTCATAAAAATGCACCTAATCTATTGTAATTCATTCAAAAAACCAAATTAAGCCGAAAAAAAAATCGAAATTTTGGGATATTTCAAAAAATTTTAAGTATTTTTATCTACAAAGTCGATTAACTTACAAATTTTGGTAAAACTTTGGAAAATAATTGGCAGTTTTGAAGTCAGTGAAAGCAGGACTTTAATTTGGGCTTATTTTCTATTTCATCTGACAAAACAAAATATACTTCCGGTGTACTCAAGTGACAAATTCTAGAGTTTTACGCACTGTAATTAAAAATTCAAAACCGACAATTTGTTTTGCTTTTTTTTATATCACTTTCACAAAAATTAAAAATGCAAAAAAAAAAACAAGGGAAGAGTAGGGTTTACAAAGACGAAAATAGTAAAAATCCGCGGTTTTCAGGGATTCTAGAAAATGTGTGACAAAATTGAGAAAAATCAAAACCTAGAATCTTTAAGTTTACTAAGTTCCTATATCTGTGGTGAATATCAAAGCTTTTAATCAAAAACCCAGGGACGAGTAGGGTTTTGAAATATGGAAAGTGTCCCGTGTTACAGACATGGTCCAAGGAGTGTAAGGCAGAAAATAAGATTTTCGTCATGCTGATTTTTGAGATTAAAGTGCGATCTACAATATTGTATGTTCAGAACTCTTGAGATATTTTTCTATTCCGCGCATGATCACCTTGAATATGTCAAATTAGGAATCACCATACCCTTTAATGATAGGTAATTTCGAAACCGGTTTAAATTTTTGACAGGTGCGAGCAAAAGCTTGAAACATTTGACAGGTGGTTGATCATGTCGACAGCTAGTACAATACTAATCTGGGGAACCATATTCAGCGTGCAAATTTTGCGTAAGCGAATCAATCAAATCGATAGTCCAAGTTTCAAGCAAAATGGAAACCGTACAAATTTAGATTTCCGAGATCAATGTTGTTCTATTTTCTTAATTTTTGGACAAAAGAAGCACATCATATTCTTTTAGATTTAAAGTTTTCAAGAGAAAAACGTCTGTAGATAAGCAAAAACATTGTTTTATTATAAAAGTGTCGAAAATGAGCATATAAAAAAAATATAAAAATATACCCAAATTTTGTTCAAAGTTTTATTCTGTTAATTAAAACCTGCTGATTGCAATTCGTTTAGTTCATTCGTGGTGTAGCTCCAAAGTTTGTCTTCGTCATCTGATGGCGTTATCGATAACTTACTGCTTACTTCTACCATATCATTCAAACCTAACATATCAACTTCTGGCATCTCGTGACCACCTTGACTTTCTAAAGTTCCTTGACTTTGAATTCCCTGATTTTCTTGAATATCAAAGCTACCAAGACTTTCTGGAACTATGGTGTTGGAATTCAGTTCACTATTGGAATCAACAGAATCTTGTGCATTTAACTCGAAACATTTGCCAAAGAGTCGAGTTATGGCATCGATTTTATTTTCACTCTGTTTGTTATTCTTCATGTCATTTATATCCTGAATATTATTTTATACAAGTGCATATAATTGGTCAAAATGCATGGTCAATTCTGATTGGTTCAAATTTAAACCAATGAGAATCTCAATGTTGGGACAAATATTGTGAATGAAAATAACACTTAATAGCGGCATTATAGACTGGAGACGCTAGAAATAAGGTCTAATAATGGTATTTGGCCATCTTGCGGTCGAAATTTGGAATTGTTTAACTGTATTTTTTGTTTAATTATTTGTTATAAAGGTGAATCTTTTCGACATAAGTTTTGTCATCATCAATGCTATAATACAGTACTAAAATGTTGTGCAGAATTTTGAAAAAACAACGAAATTTGTTTTTTGTTCGTTATTAATTGTCCAACTATGTTTGATTCGGGAAACTAATTTGTTAAGAATCATTTTTGACCAAAAATATCTTATCGTAAATATGAAAACTGCTGCCATTTGGTTAGAATTATATGCGAGATGTATGAGAATGGCGAATGCGATTCTCATACATCTCGTTTATATATATGAGGTTTCGCGTGGCGATAGAGGAAATCACTAGACTTTATTTATCAGCATTGGGTGGGAAGAGGTCTGACACAGACTTTGGTTCGATTTCACCCTTTTGTAGTAGAATTTCCGATAAGCTTATCTCCATTGAGAGTCTTCCCCGGATTATTTGGGAGAGGTGAACGTATTTTTTGACACAAGTTATTATTTGAAGACTACATAAACTATTATTTGTAATGCTTTAAAAGAATGAGAAACAAAATGTCCTTTGAAATTTGTAGGTCAATGAAAAACCGACAATGGAAAAAAGGCATTGTAAAATATTTCCTGTATTATAAAAATATTTGATAAAATTCTAACTACGCCGATATTCTAGCTTGTCTCTCAAAATCAGATTATTTGACTAAATGCATTCATTCTGGATTATTTCCTACTTATATGTGCTAAATTCTACAGCACGTATTAAATAGAATTTATTTTATTTTTTGTTTATAAATTTTTATTTATCTTACTTTTGGTAAATCAGTAGCGTTGAACGAAAAACTAATAAATCGTCACTTATTCTTATTAATTTAGCTTAAAACATTTGATTTTAATTTATGTGCTGGTTTATAAGTTCAGAAGATTACATCATTGTTTAAAACATTTGTTGACAGGGATATTTCAGAGCATCGGTCGGCACCCTAGAAAATCGGGAAATACTGAACCGATCCGATCTCATACTTTTCACAATTTCTCCAGAACCGATCATAACAGATTTTCACGAATTTTAATCCGTCCCGAACTGTTCACATGCCGACTCCTTTTCAAAGTGCATATAAGTAAAAAGTGGCGAAAAGTTTGTACACCGATTAACCTTCCGAAGCATATAAAAAAAGTTCCGCCAAGGACATATACCCTTTCAGGAGGCATTTTTTGAGCGTTGTTTACAGAAACTCTTATAAAAGATCAACCTTCATTTTTCCTGTATGATCAAGTTGCAGAGTTAAACTTTTGAAAAAAATAATATTATATTCTAGAAATTTATGTTTAATTCTAGAAAAAAACGTTTGAAAAAGCAAGGTTAATTAAACCACGTGATACTACTCATGGTAGGCTCCAGAAATTTATGTTCATCTCCATAACTGCGCAGTGCTTTGTTCTACTCAATCCTTGTCTGATTGACTTTATCTGTTGGGAATCAAAAATTATTTTTAAATAAGTTCAAAAATATCATGAAAAATAACGTTTTTATAGAAAACTTGTTAGTTTTCTCGATTTAATGATATGATTTATGAATGATTATTTTTACAATATTAATCCGAATATGGTATAACTGTATCACTCTGGCATGATTTTCAAATTATTTATTTTTTCAAACATATCAGTTTATCCATACTAATATCGAAATCGGATATTTTGAAATTTCACTCCAAGAAAATATTTCTGCTCCAGATATGTCTAGAAGCTGATTGTTCCAGCAAATGTCCTCAAAACACTTTTCCGAAATACTGGCTAATTTGAACATTAATAATTCCAAATTTTGATCAAAATTATTTTTTCGAAAGTAAAAGTTAAGCGAAAATGACCTTTCAATTAACCTGTGATAAATTTGAACCAGTATCCGAAAAAATTTTAGAAAGTATTTCAGATTCACATTGTTGAATTTTCAAATATATCGAAGAAAAGTTTCTGCGATCATTTTTTCCATCATTTTTGGCTGATTTAAAGTGGCTTTAATTTATAATTATAATAATTAATAATAATTAATATAATTAATAAATATTATAATATAATATAATAATATAATAATTAATAATAATAATAATAATAATTAATATATAATAATAATAATAATAATTAATAATAATTAATAATATTAATAATAATTAATAATAATTAATAATAATAATAATAATTAATAAGTAATTAATAATATTAATATAATTAAATATATTAATAATAATTAATAATATATAAATAATTAATAATAATTAATAATAATTAATAATATTAATAATAATTAATAATAATTAATAATAATTAATATAATTACTAATAATTTAATTATTTTATAATAATTAAAATAATTAATAATAATAATATAATTAATAATAATATAATAATTATATAATTAATATAATTAATAATAATTAATAATAATTAATATATTAATAATAATTAATAATAATATAATAATTAAAATAATTTAATAATTAATAATATATATATTAATAATAATTAATAATAATTAATAATAATTAATAATATTAATAATAATTAATAATAATATAATAATATAATAATAATTAATATATAATTAATAATAATTAATAATAATTAATAATATATATAATAATAATTATATATAAATTAAATAATATTAATAATAATTAATAATAATTAATTATTAATAATATTAATAATAATTAATAATAATTAATATAATAATAAAATTAATAATAATTAAAATAATTAATAATAATTAATAATATAATTAATAATAATAATAAATTAATAATCAATATAATATAATAATAATTAATAATAATTAATAATAATTAATAATAATTAATATAATTAATAATAATTATATAATAATAATAATAATAAATATTATAATATTAATAATATTATAATAATAATTAATAATAATTAATAATATTAATAATAATAATAATAATTTTTTGAGTCACTTTTTCAGGTCGAGAATACCGTTTATTTTTTTATCTTTAAGTAGTTTTTGAGGAGTTCAGGACTTATTTCAGGTTATTTAGGGTCGAGTTGGAACATTTTTCGACCATTTTTTGGTATTTTTGGGTCATGTTTACTGGGTCATGTTTATTTTTGGGCTCATGTTTTACTCAAAAACCGAAAGTTTCCGAAATTATAATGTCACCATTTTCGAGTTTCTATTCCTACCCGATGCATATTTAGCAATATCTAAGAATCGTTAACCCTTAAGATTGAGTCGTTGAACTTTTCTGTCAATATGATTCCTCACTCTGAAATTTTCAGGCCAGATGCCAAATTTTCCAAAATTTTCTGAAAATCTATTTAAAATTTTCTGTCGGACTGGCATCGGGGTCAAATGCAAGAAAGTGAAAATAAATTTTGTTTCTCACATTTTTGAGGTCAAGTTAGAACAAAATACTAAAAAATTTTTTTTCGAATTTTCTGTAAAAATTTTATTACAAACGCACTCCAAAATATTTCTAGGCTCTCACGGTTAAAATCTGGAAACATTTCATTCTTGCCATGTATAATTTATACAAAAGGTTACTTTTAGGTCATTCCAGGTCAAGTGAGAATTTTCGACAATTTTTTTGATCTTTCTGGGTTATGTTAACTATATGCTCAGATTTCGGAAAAATCGAATGTCAATTTCTCCAGTTAGTTTTTTGACTCAATGCCGGCGGACACCCTTGTTATGGGTTTCATTACAGGGGGTTTTCATAAATGGTTAGTTTGTATTATTTTAATCAGAAAACATTTCGACGATAATTCTCATCATTTTCGAAATGCTTCTTAATTTAACTAATTCAAAACTTCGATATCAGACTCAAAAGTTCCAAAAATAGATGAAACTGATCGAAAAGGCTTGGCAAACAGTATTGTACTAATATCAGCTTAAAGCTAACGATAACATGTATAACAATTAAGTGACTTATTATTTTCATACACTATTTTGTGAAAAATATTTTATCACAAATAATATTTTATCACAAATTTCTATCAGGGTCTAGACTTGAAAATAAGGTTACCCGCGTTATCATCATTTGTTTTTGTCTATTGATTTCAACTTGAAAGAAATTCTACTACACACGATTTTGGCCACTAAACAAAAATGAATATCGATAAAATATACAAAGAAAAAAGTCTCGAAAAAGGCGAAACTCATATATATTATGCCATTCTCAAACATCTCGTTTATATATTGAGGTTTTGCTGGCCTTAGAGGAAATCACTAGACTCGATCAGCTTTGGCTGAGCCGAGTCTGGGCTTTGTTTCTATTTAATCGTTTTGTAGTAGAATTTCCGATAAGCTTATCTTTATTAAAAGTCTTCTTCGCGATTATTTGGGAGAGGTGAACGTATTTCTGACAAGTCACTTTTTGACAGAATACATAAAATATATTTTTTTGCATCAAAAAGAGAAACAAAATGTCTTGAAATTTTGAGCCAATGATAACAACAATAGAAAAAAGGCATGTAAATTTTTCATTTATTTAAGAAATATTGATAAACTTTAACTATACGAAATCATCGCTGATATCCCCTATTCAACTTTTGTGAATATCCGGGCACTGATTAGGAAACGTAGTGTGTTTTTTAAGTAGTAGGGCCGGGATATTCACAGAAGTGTAAATAGAGGATATATATCTAGCTTGTCCTACAAATAGATTTTGGTTAAACTTCAGCATTCTGGGTTATTTCTAAAACTGTATGTGCAAAATTTTACGGCGTGTACTTTGATATTATTATATTTTTCAATTTTTTTTTTATATAATTTAGTTTATCAGTTTTGGTTAATCAGTGACATTTAACAAAAAAACTAATAATTTGGCTTTATTCTTATTAATTAAGCTTAAAAATCTTGATTTTATTTGAAGAGCTATAAGTTCGGCGACAACATCATTGTTTCAAATATTGTTGTCGGGGATATTTAAAGGAGGAGTCGGCACTCTAGCAAATCGGAAAAATCTTAACCATCCGATCTCATACTTCACAAGTTTTCTTCCGAACGATCATGAACACATTTTTTCCGAATTTCAATCTGTACCGAAATTTTCACATGGAAACCTCTTTTAAAAGTGCATATAGAGTAAAAACGGCGGAAGTTAGTGTTTTTAATCAGAAACATTTTTTGACCAAATTCTCACATTTTTAAAATGCTTGTAGATTTAACTAATTGAAATTCCAAAATCCGACTGCAAAAGTTTCGAAAGAATAGAGCAAACTGATTTCAAAGGCTTCGCAAATAGTATTATACTTTATATCAGCTAAGCTAACGATACAAGCATAACAAATTAAGTGACTATTTTTTTTCATACAATATTTTTTGTGAAAAAATATGTTGTTATCACAAATACCTATCACAGTCTTGGCTGAAAGAAAGCTTTTCCCGTTACACCATTTGTTGATTATGAGATTTCTATTTAAAAAAATTCTTCCAACGACTATTTGGCCACTAAACAAAAATTGAATATCCGAAAAATATACAAAGGAACAAAAGTCTGGACAAGGCGAAAACTGCGACTTTCGAGTCTTAAAGATAGTAGAAATCAACCCAAAATGGTGCAATTTTAGCCAACAATAAATCTACTATGAGTCACATCAAGTTGTCCTAGGAAAAGTGGGTCTATACGATTCACAGACCTACAGCTCGCTTATAGGTTTTTTCGAATATCTTTCATAATCTTGAAGCCCTAGAATTTAATTATCTGTCCGTTTGACACTTCTCGTGAAAAATTTGATTATATTCATCAGATTGAACATCTATGATAATGTATAGACCCAAATTGGGTTCACCCAATTATTTTTTTAATATATGAAATATTTTATATGCTTTTTTTCATTGGCTCCAAATTTAACACATTTGTTTTCTGATTCTAAAGCAAAGAAATAATATTTTATGTAATTTCTTTCAAAATGACGACCTTGTCACAAATACGTTTCACCTTCGCAATTAATCTCCGGAAGACTCTCATAAAGATAAGCTTATCGGAAATTCTAACTACAAACGATTAAATCAAACGAAGACCAAGTCTGAATAGACCCAGAGTGATAAAATGTAGTCTTAGTAATTTCCTCTACCGCCACGCAATGCCTCACTATATATAAACGAGATGTTCCAGAATTGCTTCGCATCTCAACATCTCGCATAATAAATCGTTTTTGGCATGCGACAACAGACTTAAAGATATATTCCTTGTAAATTAAGACATTTTGTGCTTATCGTCAGGGGGAGATGTTTTTTGTTGATAGCGTTTAGTCTGGGTGAGCTTGTCCTGCGTGCGAAGGTTAAGGGTTCTGGTTGGGCGTATCGTGCAAAAACACCTTCCTCGAGTATATCCTCGGTAAAAATTGGGAGATTTAGATTGAGCGTTGCAAAAAGATAATTGAATTGAAGCTTGGAACGGCGGTTAGGTTGAACATTGTCAACTTGACACTTTGACATTAATCTCTGAAATTCTTCTTTCGGGTAAATATTAAACATTAAACAATTACACTCATTTCGTACTTTTAATTTTTAAAAATGGGGAAAAAGAAAGATATTATGTCAATAGATATTTTACAAAACAATAATAAGGGGTCCGGTGCTATTGTGACAGATACGATTAGGGCTTGGATGTAAATTCTTGACTGAATTTATATATTACTCCTCAATATACTAACCATCAAAGTAATATTTCATATTCAGGCAAGTTTGTGACTAACATGAAATGTCCGAATTATTGCTTTTTTAGAAAATTCGAGCTTCGAATAAACTTGTCGAATGCGACCAATTATTGAGAAAATATTTTTGAAAACAGCATCCGAACATTAGAAATAATTGACTTATTTTATGTTCAACATTTTTTTCATTATCTACTTTCAAATCAACGAAAAAAAGTCTTCAAATGGCCACTTCAATTTCGCGGTAGGTGACCATAATTGTTTATATGTCTTTGAAAAATCATATGACATGTTTTGTGGATTTTTGTTCAAAAATATTTTGGAAATTTTTCTTCATTCCTTGTCGAAAAATTTTCAACTTATTTTTCTGGAAATCATCGGCTGAAACTATGAGAATTGCCAACCTTTTATCTTATTCAAAGTATGCCCTCGTTTTGGTTTTTCTTCGCTCTTTTAATAATTTGAATCATACACTTTTGCAACGAAGCTACGGTTGGGACAAATTTCATCCGCAGCCCGTTTTATCAAAATAAAAAAAAAATCAAACCGAAACTTCGCAAAATATTTCTAGCCGAACACATCCAGCCATTTGAAATTTATTTCATTTAACGCATGAAAAAAAATTTTCTTTCGATGTGGCTTAAAATTCGTTTTTTCGTTTCTATCAAAATTTTAATTTTTTGATTTTGGACGTATCCAAAGAAATGGTATATATTTTTTTATGATTTGAAATGGTGGTCAGACCTGTTTTTAACAGCTACTAGTTTAATAAAAAATAAATTTAACCGTAATTTTACTCACTTCGATTAGCAAACGCGCGTTTTTTTGAGTGTTTTTAAACAAAGGCATTTATAAAGTAAAATAACTCGATCTCATCTGAACAAAATCAGATTATACAGAAGTTTAGCACAAAAGTAGCAACTTGTGTTATAAAAAGTTTTAGTGCGAAAATTTTAAGTCGCAAAAATGTTTCCCATCAGAAACTTAAAATTAAAAAAAGTGCAAATCTGTCAAAATGCACCGAACCCCTTGAAAGAGAAACAGGAATTTCCGTGGTCACTTTCACACACCCCTTAAAATCGCAGATAACTCAAGACCAAGAACTTCCGAGAAGACCCATATTATTCAAATTTATACCTTTTTGCCCGATATATTAAGGCTCTAAGTTAGGTAGTTACTTTATTATAAAACAAGGCAGCGGAGATTTTCGACTTTTTGCACGAAAGGTCCACGTGTAGATATCAAAAGGTTGACTACGCTAATTATTTTTGCCTGAGACTTTGCATATTTAAGAATTGACCATAAATCTTATTTTACACCTTCAAGCTAAAGTCAACCAAATTTTCACCGAGGAAAGGTGTTTTGTACGATACCTCACCGATTACCCTACATTTGCGAGAACACAGGCCCCACCAGACACCGCTATCACAAACGCTATCGCTCCTGACAATGTGTTGTATCATGAAAAGCAACCAATTCTCAAAACTATTAAATATCATACTAAATCTATATAAAAAGGTTCATCGATCAAAAAAGCCTCCAAATGTTCTATTTATAGCTTAATTTTTTATTGAATAAATTACCTCTTCAATTGATGGCTGTTTCTATCGAGGCTGAAATTATTTGATGTAATTCAACTCGTGACAACATCTTCTGATTATAATCTCACAATTCCAAAATCCTGGTCTTCGTCTGGATTTGGGTGTCTTTCTTGCTGAGTCTTTCAAACAATTGTTGTAGTCCAAATATTCTGGTTTTCCAATATTTTGCGTCAAACTTTCAAAAAAGCAGAGTCAAGAAATTTCATTTGAAAGTTCTTGTTGTATAAATCTTCTGAAGACGAATCCATTTATGGATAAAAATTATTTTAAAAACCTGACTCCGTTTTCAATTTCCAAGTTTTCAAATTGCCATTTGATTCATTTTCCGTTCATATTTATGTCCCGTTAGATTCGTTTGTAAAAATTTTCAATCGTAAAGGATTGCGTCATTAGCCTTGTCCGAGTTTTCCATTAGTTTTTGAAGCTCTGGTTCATAGTCCCATGAATGGCTCAGATAAGATGGCCGTCTCGTCTACGTATATCTTTCATCTCGCATTGTTTTACTATGGGG
>SCLH01001230.1:125289-167241 GCA_004367855.1 Oikopleura vanhoeffeni
TATTGATAAATTTAACTACGCCGATATTTCTAGCTTGTCTTCAAATAGATTTTTGACTAAAATGCATCATTCTGGATTTATTTCCTACTTATATGTGCTAAATTCTACAGCACGTATTAAATATGAATTTATTTTAATTTTTTGTTTATAAATTTTTATTTATCTTACTTTTGGTAAATCAGTAGCGTTGAACGAAAAACTAATAAATCGTCAATCGTCACTTATTCTTATTAATTTTAGCTTAAAAAACATTGATTTTATTTATGGCTTTTATAAGTTCAGAAGATTACCATCATTGTTTAAAACATTTGTTGACAGGGATATTATCAGAGCATCGGTCGCACCCTAGAAAACGGGAAATACTGAACCATCGATCTCATACTGTCACAATTTCTCCAGAACCGATCATAACAGTTCCACGAATTTTATCCGGTCCGAACTGTTTCACATGCCGACTCCTTTCAAAGTGCCATATAACGTAAAAATGGCGAAAAGTTTGTAGCACCGATTAACTTCCGAAGCATATAAAAAAAAGTCGCGCCAAGGGCATAATACCCTTTCAGGAGGCTTTTTTGAGCGTTTGTTTACAGAAAACTCTTATAAAAGATCAACTTAATTTTTCCTGTAATGATCAAGTTGCAGAGTTTAAACTTTTGAAAAAAATATACTTATATTCTAGGAAATTTTATGTTTAATGTTCTAGAAAAAAACGTTTGAAAAGAGCAAGGTTAATTAAACCACGTGATACTACGTCATGGTAGGCTCAGAAATTTATGTTCATCTCCATAACTGCGCAGTGCTTCTGTCTACTCAATACTCTTGTCTGATTGACTTTATTCTGTTGGGAATCAAAAATTATTTTTAAATAACGTTCAAAAATATTCATGAAAAATAACGTTTTTATAGAAAACTTGTTAGTTTCTCGATTTAATGATATGGATTTATGAAGGATATTTTTACAATATTAATCGAATATGGTATAACTGTATTCACTCTGGCATGATTTCACAATTACTTTATTTTTTCAAACATTCGTTTATCCATACTAATATGAAATGGATATTTTGAAATTTCACTTCCCAAGCAAAATATTTCGCTCCAGATATGTCTACCCGGACAGCCTGATTGTTCCGGGCAATGTCCTCAAAACATCTTTTCCGAAATACTGGCTAATTTGAACATAATATCCAAATTTTGATCAAAATTATTTTTTCGAAAGTAAAAGTAAGCGACAATGCCTTCAATAACTCGTGATAAATTTGAACCAGTATCCGAAAAATTTTTAGAAAGTATTTCAGATTCACATTGTTGAATTTTCAATATATCGAAGAAAAGTTCTTGCGATCATTTTTTCCATCTTTTTGGCTGATTTAAAGTGGCTATTAATATTATAATAATTATAATAATTAATAATCAATTAATACATAATTTAATAAATGATATATAATATATAATAATAATAATATAATTAATAATAATAATAATAATATTATAATAAATTAATATATTAATAATAATTAATAATAATTAATAATAATTAATAATAATTAATAATAATTAATAATAATTAATAATAATTATAATAATTATAAATAATAATTAATATATTAATTAATTAATATATTAATAATAATTAATAATATATAATAATAATAATTATAATAATAATTAATATATTAATAATAATTAATAATAATTAATAATAATTAATATAATGTACTAATAATTATAAATAATAATTTTAGTACATAATTATTAATATAATTAGATAATAATAATATAATTAATAATAATGATAATAATTATATAATTGAATAAATTAAGTAATATATTAATAATAATTAATATATTAATAATAATTAATAATAATTATAATAATTAATAATAATTCAATAATATAATAATATTATAATATTAAAATAATTTTCAATAATAATTAATAATAATTAATAATAATTAATAATAATTAATAATAATTTAATAATAATTAATAATAATTAATAATATAATAATAATATAATAATAATTAATAAATAATTAATAAATTAATAATAATTAATAATAATTTAATAATAATTAATAATAATAATAATATTAATAATAATTAATAATAATTAATAATTATTAATAATAATTAATAATAATTAATAATAATAATTAATTAATAATTAATAATAAATTTATAATAAGTAATAAAATTATAATTAATTATAATAATTAATAATTAATAATAATTAATTAAATAATAATTAATAATAATTAATAATAATTATTAATAATAATAAATAATTAATAAAATAATTAATTAATAATTTAATAATAATTATAATAATTAATAATAACTTAATAATAATTAATAATATAATAATAATAATATATAATAATAATAATATTAATAATAATTAATAATAATAATATAATATTATTTTTGAGTCACTTTTTCAGGTCGAGAATACCGTTTATTTTTTTATCTATTAAGTAGTTTTTGAGGAGTTCAGGACTTATTTCAGTTATTTAGGGTCGAGTTGGAACATTTTTCGACCATTTTTTGGTATTTTTGGTCATGTTTACTGGGTCATGTTTATTTTTGGGTCCATGTTTTACTCAAAAACCGAAAGTTTCCGAAATGTATAATGTCACCATTTTCGAGTTTCTATTCCTACCCGATGCATATTTAGCAAATATCTAAGAATCGTTAACCCTTAAGATTGAGTCGTTGAAACTTTTCTGTCAATATGATTCCTCACTCTGAAATTTTCGCCAGATGCCAAATTTTCCAAAATTTTCTGAAAATCTATTTAAAATTTTCTGTCGGACTGGCATCGGGGTCAAATGCAAGAAAGTGAAATAAATTTCTTGTTCTCACATTTTGAGGTCAAGTTAGAACAAAATACATAAAAATTTTTTTTCGGATTTTTGTAAAAATTTATTACAAACGCACTCCAAAATATTTCTAGGCTCTCACGGTTAAAATCTGGAAACATTTCATTCTTGCCATGTATAATTTATACAAAAGGTTACTTTTAGGTCATTCCAGGTCAAGTGAGAAATTTTCGACAATTTTTTTTGATCTTTCTGGGTTATGTTAACTATTATGCTCAGATTTCGGAAAAAAATCGAATGTCAATTTCTCCAGTTAGTTTTTTGACTCAATGCCGGCGGACACCCTTGTTATGGGTTTCATTACAGGGGGTTTTCATAAATGGTTAGTTGTTATTTTTTTAATCAGAAAACATTTCGACGATAATTCTCATCATTTTCCGAAATGCTTCTTAATTTTAACCTAATTCAAAACTTCGATATCAGACTCAAAAGTTCCAAAAATAGATGAAACTGATTCGAAAAGGCTTGGCAAACAGTATTGTTATAATATCAGCTTAAAGCTAACGATAACATGTATAACAATTAAGTGACTTATTATTTTCATACACTATTTTTGTGAAAAATATTTATCACAAATAATATTTTATCACAAATTTCTATCAGGGTCTAGACTTGAAAATAAGGTTACCCGGTATCATCATTTGTTGATTATTCATGATTTCAACTTGAAAGAAATTCTACTACACACGATTTTTGGCCACTAAACAAAAATGAATATCGATAAAATATACAAAGAAAAAAGTCTCGAAAAAGGCGAAACTCATATATATTATGCCATTCTCAAACATCTCGTTTATATAGGAGGTTGCTGGCCTTAGAGGAAATCACTAGACTCGATCAGCTTTGGCTGAGCCGAGTCTGGGCTTTGTTTCTATTAATCGTTTTGTAGTAGAATTTCCGATAAGCTTATCTTTATTAAAAGTCTTCTTCGCGATTATTTGGGAGAGGTGAACGTATTCTTGACAAGTCACTTTTTGACAGAATACATAAAATATATTTTTGCATCAAAAAGAGAAACAAAATGTCTTGAAATTTTGAGCACATGATAACAACAATAAAAAAAGGCATGTAAAATATTTTCATTTATTTAAGAAATATTGATAAACTTTAACTATACGAAATCATCGCTGATATCCCCTATTCAACTTTTGTGAATAATCCGGGCACTGATTAGGAAACGTAGTAGTGTGTTTTTAAGTAGTAGGCCGGGATATTCACAGAAGTGTAAATAGAGGATATATATCTAGCTTGTCCTACAAATGATTGGTTAAACTTCAGCATTCTGGGTTATTTCTAAAACTGTATGTGCAAAATTTTACGGCGTGTACTTTGATATTATTATATTTTTCAATTTTTTTTTTATATAAATTTAGTTTATCAGTTTTGGTTAATCAGTGACATTTAACAAAAAAACTAATAATTTGGCTTTATTCTTATTAATTAAGCTTAAAAATCTTGATTTATTTTGAAGAGCTATAAGTTCTAGGCGACAACATCATTGTTTCAAATATTGTTGTCGGGGATATTTAAAGAGGAGTCGGGCACTTAGCAAATCGGAAAAATTCTTAACCATCCGATCTCATACTTCACAAGTTTTCTTCCGAACGATCATGAACACATTTTTTCCGAATTTCAATCTTGTACCGAAATTTTCACAGGAAACTCTTTTTAAAAGTGCATATAAGTAAAAACGCGGAAGTTAGTGTTTTTAATCAGAAACAATTTTTGACCAAATTCTCATCATTTTCAAAAATGCTTGTAGATTTAACTAATTGAAAATTCCAAAAATCCGACTCAAAAGTTTCGGAAACAATAGAGCAAACTGATTTCAAAGGCTTCGCAAATAGTATTATACTTTATATCACTAAGCTAACGATACAAGCATAACAAATTAAGTGACTATTTTTTTCATACAAATTTTTTGTGAAAAAATATGTTGTTATCACAAATACTATCACAGGTCTTGGCTTGAAAGAAAGCTTTTCCCGTTACACCATTTTGTTGATTATGAGATTTCTATTTAAAAGAAATTCTCTACCAACGACTATTTGGCCCTAAACAAAAATGAATATCCGAAAAATAATACAAAGGAACAAAAGTCTGGACCAAGGCGAAACTGGACTTTCGAGTCTAAAGGATAGTAGAAATCAACCCAAAATGGTGCAATTTTTAAGCCAAACAATAATCTACTATGAGTCAATCAAGTTGTCCTAGGAAAAGTGGGTCTATACGATTCACAGACCTACAGCTCGCTTATAGGTTTTTTCGAATATCATTTCATATCTTGAAGCCTAGAATTTAATTATTGTCCGTTTGACAACTTCTCTGAAAAATTTGATATATTCATCAGATTGACGTCTATGATAAGTGTATAGACCCAAATTGGTTCACCCATATTTTTTTTAATATAGAAAATATTTGTATATGCCTTTTTTCATTGGCTCCAAATTTCAGACACATTTTGTTTTCTGATCTTAAAGCAAAGAAAATAATATTTTATGTAATTCTTTCAAATGACGACCTTGTCACAAATACGTTTCACCTTCGCAATTAATCTCCGGAGACTCTCAATAAAGATAAGCTTATCGGAAATTCTACTACGAAACGATTAATCAAACGAAGACCAAGTCTGAAAGACCCAGAGTGATAAAATGCTAGTCTTAGTAATTTTCCTCTACCGCCACGCGAATCGCCTCATAGATATAAACGAGATGTTACAGAATTTGCTTCGCAATCTCAAACATCTCGCATAATATAATCGTTTTTGGCATGCGACAAAGACTTAAAGACTTATATTCTTGTAAATAGACATTTTTGTGCTTATCGTCAGGGGGAGATGGTTTTTGTGTCTGATAGCGTTTAGTCTGGGTGAGCTTGTCTGCGGCGAAGGTTAAGGGTGTCTGGTTGGGCGTTATCGTGCAAAAACACCTTCTCGAGTATTCTCTAGGTAAGAAATTGGGAGAGTTAGATTGAGGGTTGCAAAAGATAATTTGAATTGAAGCTTGGGACACGTGCGTTAGGTTGACATTGTCAACTTGACAACTTTGACATTAATCTCTGAAATTCCTTTCTTGCGGGTAAATATTAAACATTAAACATTACACTCATTTCGTACTTTTAATTTTAAAAATGGGGAAAAAGAAAGATATTATGTCAATAGATATTTAAAAAAAATAATAAGGGGTCCGGTGCTATTGTACAAGATACGGATTTGGGCTTGGATGTAAATTCTTGACTGAATTTATATATTACTCCTCAATATAACTAACCATCAAAGTAATATTTCATATTCAGGCAAGTTTTGTGACTACATGAATGTTCCGAATTATTGCTTTTTTAGAAAATTCGAGTTGAATAAACTTTCGAAGCGACAATTATTGAGAAAATATTTTTGAAAAACAGATCCGAACATTAGAAATAATTGACTTATTTTATGTTCAAATTTTTTTCATTATCTTACTTTCAAATCAACGAAAAAAAGTCTTCAAATGCCACTTCATTTCGCGTAGGTGACCATATATTGTTTATATGTCTTTGAAAAATCATATGACATGTTTGTGGATTTTTGTTCAAAAATATTTTGAAATTTTCTTCATTCCTTGTCGAAAAATTTTCAACATTATTTTTCTGGAATCATCGGCTGAACTATTGAGAATGCCACCTTTTATCTTATTCAAATATGCCTCGTTTTGTTTTCTTCGCCTCTTGTTAATAATTTGAATCATAACTTTGCAACGAAGCTACGGTTTGGGACAAATTCAATCGCAGCCGTTTTTTATCCAAAATAAAAAAAAAAATCACCGAAACTTCGCAAATATTTCTAGCCGACAACATCCACCATTTGAAATTTATTTCATTTAACGCATGAAAAAAAATATTTCTTTCGATGTGGCTTAAATTCGTTTTTCTTTCTATCAAAATTTTAAATTTTTTTGATTTTGAGTTCAAGAAATGGTATATATTTTTTTATGAATTTGAAATGGTGGTCAGACCGTTTTTAACAGCTATAGTTAATAAAAATAAATTTAACCGTAATTTTAGCTCACCTTCGATAGCAAACGCGCGTTTTTTGAGTGTTTTTAACAAAGGCATTTATAAAAGTAAAATGAATATCTCATTCTGAAAAAATCAGATTATAAGAAGTTAAGCACAAAAGTAGCCAACTTGTGTTATAAAAAGTTTTTATGCGAAAATTTTGAAGTCGCAAAATGTTTCCCAATCAAGAAACTTAAAATTAAAAAAGTGCAAATTCTGTCAAAATGCAACCGACCCCTTGAAAGAGAAAGCAGGAATTTCCGTGTCACTTTCACGAACCCCTGTAAAATCGCAGATAACTCAACGACCAAAGAACATTCCGAGAAGACCCAATATTATTCAAATTTATAGCCATTTGCCCGAGTATATTAGCTCTAATTAGGTAGTTACTTTATTATAAAAGGCAGCGAGATTTTCGACTTTTTGCACGAAAGGTCCACGTTAGATATCAAAAAGTTGACTACCGTAATTATTTTTCCTGAGACTTTGCATCATTTAAGAAGTTGCCATAAAATCTATATTTTACACCTCAAGCTAAAGTCAACCAAATTTTCACTCGAGGAAGGTGTTTTGTACGATACACTCCCACCGTTACCCTAACATTTGCGAGAACACAGGCCCCACCAGACTACCGCTATCACAAACGCTATCGCTCCTGACAATGTGTTTGTATCAATGAAAAGCAACCAATTTCCAAAAACTATTAAATATCTATCTAAATCTATATAACAGGTTCCATCGATCAAAAAAGCCTCAAATGTTCTATTTATAGCTTAATTTTTTTATTGGAATAATTACCTCTTCAATGATGCTGTTTCTATCGAGGCTGAAATTATTTGATGTAAATTCAACTCGTGACAACATTCTCTGATTATAATCTCCAACATTCCAAAATCCTGGTCTTCGTCTGATTTGGGTGTCTTTCTTGCTGATGTCTTTCAAAAATTGTTGTAGTCCAAATATTTCTTTTTCCAATATTTTGCGTCAAACTTTCAAAAAAGCAGAGTCAGAAATTTCATTTGAAAGTTCTTGTTGTTAATCTTCTGAAGACGAATCCATTTATGGATAAAAAATTATTTTAACAAACTGACTCCGTTTCAATTCCAGTTTTCAGAATTGCTCAATTTGATTCATTTCCGTTCATATTTTGTCCGTTAGATTCGTTTGTAAAAATTTTCAATCGTAAGGATGTGCGTCATTAGCGCTTGTCGAGTTTTCCATTAGTTTTTGAAGCTCTGGTTCATAGTTCCATAATGGCTCAGATAAGATGGCGTCTCGTCTACTATATCTTTCATCTCGCGATTGTTTTACTATGGGGCATATTCCCAAAGGAATATCTGGAAAATAATATTAGAATATGAATTGTATATTATAAAAAAAATAATTAGAAAAAATATTATCACAACCTTTTTAAAACCTAAGTGCCTTTCAGTGGTAAATAGGGTGTGTCCAGACCGTTTACATCTCAGCTTTTTGAAACGACTCATACGATGAAGTTTTTGCGTTAAACTCACAAGATTGCGACTCGCAATACAACAGAATATTACGAGAAAATCCAATAATTTTTTAATATTTTCTCAAAAAACCTTTGAGACTTATAAAAAGTTTTGAAAAAAAGCATTCTAAAAAATGCGTCGTTTCAAAAAGTTGAAATGAACACGGTTGTAGACTATTATACTACTATGAGTTCAACTTTGTTGGCAAAGATTAATAGTCCTTAGAATATTAGAATCATGGAAAATTAATCTTAAGGAGGGGGCCGGGAGGGGTTTGATTTGCAAATCCATATTGCAAGATAATAAAATTGTATTGCTCGCAATCAATAAATATTTCGGATTGAATAACATCCCTTATTCTTAGGATTTTGATTATTTGGTGTTCAAGTTTTAATTTTTTGAACGACTGCAGCAAACAAACTGTCATTTTCGTAAAAATAATTGTGTTGTTGTATTAGGCCGCATAATTGCTTTCAAATAAAATAAATTGGTCTTAAAAAATGTTATACATACAAGATTTCATGTTATCAGTAATATGCTAACAAAAATATTTTTTGCGAATTCGCTTCAAAACATGAAAAGTTTTTCGAAAAAAAGTGAAATTACCACTACGTTACATGAGTTGATGTGTGGCCAACATGTGGTGTTGAAGATATGACTGTTTTGGGAAATATAATCACGAGTGTGAATCAACGACGCATTGGTGGTATTGAAACCAATCTCCCAAAATGCGATATGCAGGTTTAAAGAAAAGCGTATCTTCGTAACAATAAGAACGGCTGAAAAAAAAAAAATAGAGTCATTCGTTTGATGTTTAGAGAAGTTAAGAGATGAACCGCAAATTTATATCTTTTTGTTATGCCAATTTAAATATGCCCCCAAAAAGCGATGCATAAATAAAAATTACGCTGTATTGTTATTAATTCCTTTACTTGGAAATTTTCTTCGTTGATTTCCACGTCACTTCCAATCTCTTGATTTTTTCATAAAACCCAAATTTCTCAGTTTATTTTCACTTCTCAGGTGTTATTGGGACGGGTTCACAATCAAGTTCCAAAGTGGGTGCTGGGGCCCTATGTCCCTCGGTTCATCAGTTTTTCATCCGTCAGGGTCATCGTTTTGCTGCCTTTGTTAATTCAAGTTCGATCTGAGGCAGGGTGGCGAAGTATTTCTCAAAAAACAGAGAGTTCTTTAATTTTAAGTATATAATAAACTGTATATTAAAGATATAGACTTTTTTCTAAAATCCTATCATGCCAATTTTAAGCTTCTTACGAACATTATCCGGAACAAGCAAAATTGTAACTTTCCAAACGAATGAATTAAAACTTAAATAAAATCAGATTTATAGCTGGAGTTTAAAAACTAAAAAACTATCAAAACATAAACGGAGAATTTGCGGGGAATGTTAAGTTTGATAAGCTGACAAGAGGCCTTACGCAAATAGAAATGTAGGCGTCTTGTCATGAACGAAAAAATTATGACTCAGCAATAATAAAATTGAAAACGGGCCAATGAGGTCGCTGAGGTGTTTCGTGACGCAACACATTGATTGAAAGAAATTGAAAGAAGAACTTACGCGCCAAAAAATGATGACAAATATGCTTAAAAATTCGCCTTAAAAACCCACATTTGAATTTTATCTCATTTGGTCCAAAACTTTTTCTATTTTAAATCAGAAATAAGAAATTTAGGACTAGATAAATGAAATAAAAAAAGATCGATAAACTTCCCCTATAATATTTTTTGGTTTCAGAGTCAAAAATATCATTTTTTTAAATTTCGTATACAATAATTTTTGAACACCTAAAATGAAGTAAAGCCGACTTTGTTCAACCTTAAAAACCTTGCCGTCACCCTAGATCTGAGACTGCTTCTTTTCCGGAAAAACTTCCTGGCCGCATTTAGCGGGCTTATTGACTTTTTCTTCTATTTCTATGGTTTGAAAACTTGCGTCTACTGGGATATTTCACGAGGAGGTGATGAACCTTCCTTCATTCTGGTTTTTGAGGAGCCAGAGATGCTAATTTGAGAGTTTCTTCTTCTAATTCTTCAATGGTGATTTCATTAAAGATTTTATTAAATTATAAGGTTATATTGATAAACTGAAAAAAGGCCTCAAAATCTATCACCTTCATTGAGGTATTACCTATTACGGTTAAGGGGTTAGGAATGTTTGGGAATTACTTTTATTCGAAATTTTTCGAGCGACCTTTAAAAAATCATACATTCCGAGTACATTTCCATGTACATTCGACGGTTGAATTGAATTTTCAAAAAAACTGAAAGTTTTTCTTGTTTGGGATAGCAGTATGTCAAAATTTGGCGAATTTCAACAAAACCAACATAGGAGTAGTCCTTACCTCCTTGTTATTATACAGTATAAAATATTTATAATGAAAAAGTGGCTGCTTGCTGATACAAATCTTCATTATTGATTTTAATTGTCATGACATGCACAATTTTCCTTTCATTCATGATGACATAAAAATATAGACTAAATTGATTTATGTAAAGTTTAAAAACATTCTGTCAGAAAATTAAAAACATTTTTCATCATCAACAATTTTAATAAACAATTTTATGCATAGAGATCCTTTGACGCCTTACGATACCCAAATGTTTTGTCACAAAAAAGTTCGAAGAAAAAATGATCTGATTTAAAGGGGTCATCCGGGGTGGACTCAACCCTGAAAACACAATTTGCGATTGCCAGCCTCCTTAGTCGTAAAAAATATTTATAAGCAGATACCAGGTCTGTTTTTCTAAAATTGATACAGGCGGCCCGATATCGCCGGCCCAATATTGCCGAGTTTCCAAAGTGGCCGAGAAAAACCTACCGCAAATTTCATGATTTTAAATTCAAACACTCCCACTGCCAATATCGCCGATGATGCCCATATCGCCGAAAATGCCCAATATCGCCGATTTTTTGTTGAGATTTCTGTTACAAATTAGTTTGTGGGCGTCAAGAATGACGTCAATTTTCAAGACGAATTCCCAAATCACTCTTTTACTTTTGTTATATTGCGTTTGCGGAGGACACTGGGTTTACCCTGATCCGAACACCTCAAGCTCGGCTAAAAATTGTCGGATAAGGGGTACAACGTACGGATAAGGGTAACGTGCTAGGCGTGTTAGGCTTATAAGCGTTTTCATCTCGACCAAAAATCGTACAATAAGGGTACATCGTACGGATAAGGAAGGCGTACGGATAAAGGTACACCCAGGTACTAATATCCTACGCATTTGGAGATTCACTTTATTCGAAACCTATTTGTAAAACCTTGTTATTAATGTTTGTTTGCAAAAAACTTCGACGATATTGGCCTTCCCCTGCTGATACAATTTAGGATTAATAAACAGGCCCTCTGACGTAAATTCAAATATCATGAAAACACATGTATGAAGTGTACAGTAGGCTTATAAATAATTTATAGTGTAAAATTCATGCCAGCATCAGACATGCTTTAATTATTCCAGAAGAGAAGGCTTTTAAGATGGAAACATGCTTGTAAAGAGAAAAGTTTCTAACGGAGACATCTAAGGGCGAAAGGCCCATGGGAGCTTGATTTACGTCTTTGACTGAAGCTAAGAAATCGACCTAGTATCGCGTCTGGATCCAATTGCTTATATGTTCTGCCCTAAAAACATTTAAAATTGTCTGAAACTTCCAGACTTAACGAGGGCAACCACTCCCTTGAAAAGGCATGTAAGATTGTCATGCAATTTCATTTTGTATAAATGTATCATAGCCATTATTATATCTTACTAGATTATGTAAGAAAAAAATAACATAGTTCCGAACAGTATATTTAAGGGCAAATTTGAAACTATACTTAGTACCCAAAAATTAAATTCAAAGAAGCTAATAAATCCTTTAAAAGTGTTCAAGGCTGTACTTTTAGAGATTTCCAAAATTATTTTTTTAATTAATCCTATGTTATAAATAAAAGCTTACTTCGACTAAATCCAACGGTCCTTTGGAGTTATTCTAATCGGTGAAAATAATAGGGCAAATTCGGGCGTTATTTGGCCAGCGATAATTGCTTCTTAAGACTTGAAGTGCCAAAAACGAATGAGTTTATATTATTTGAACTAGAACCTCATCGTTTTGGCACATTTTCAAGTCTTAAAAAGGATATGGGCCTCCCCTGTATCACTATTTTAGGACAGTTATTACTCAAAAATTATTTCTATCTTAGGAACTACTGAATATTACATTGAATGAACTGTTCACTAAATCTGCAAATACATTTTATTAATATAGACAATAAGACGCGAAGACGGGTACATTTCCGAAATAATTTCAAAAAATATCTTGCCAAATTACGTTTTCAAAACGCTCAGGCGATACATTCGCTGTCATAAGTAAAATGAATAAAGTGGCCTATTTATATGTCTTTAAAATCCAAAACAACGCACCGTCCTTTTTCAATTCCCCTTTTGTTCTCAACTTGAAATTGATTATTGGCTGAAATTATTAATTTCTTGCTTTGAACATTCATCACGGGAATCGATGATGGGCGTTTTCTTAGCTGTACTTTTCGCAGAATCCTTTTCTCCTCAGATTTACCGCCTTGTCGTTTTTCTGAGTTGCCTTGATTTTTTAAGTTGATTTGTTTAAGCTAGGCGAAATATCTTTCAACGACTTGCTGCCTTTTCGAGGAAACACGGTTCGGTGGTTTTGGGGATAAGGAAATTGACAATTCACAGTTTCCGTCTCCTAGTTGAAATTATATTATTATTTTGTACAAATAATTTTTTTTAAAGTTTCTTCTGGCCTCAATACTTGTTCAAAAGATTACTAGTTCTCATGGCCCAAGTTATGACAAAATGGCCATATAAAAACAAGGACCATATAATTATAAAAAGTTAGACCCAGTCTTTTTTTGCCCAATTTTCAAACTTATCAATTTTTATTAAATGGGGCAGTCAATAGTCAAAACTGGTCAAAAAGAAACTGGATTTCCAAGGGGTGGTCAACTCTACTGAGCTCGAAATATGAAAAATATTCAGAAAGTGATTAAGTTAATATAATCTAATTATTAAGTTAAATTTATCGGCATTTTTAATATATTCATTTTAGAAAATGTGAATTTTTGAAAATGTTTCTGACTCTGAGATGAAATGGAGGCAAAAAACGCAGTTATGTAGGGCTCCTCCTCGCCTTGGCTTAAAGAATGGTTTTTTTAATACCCAATCTGGTTGTATAAAACGTTGTAGAATCGATCTCTTTCAAGCAGGGTCAAAAATAAAGTGTTTTTTTGGTTTGATGCATTTTCCTGCATTTGGTTTTTTGGTTTTTGAGTGCAAGTTCTTTGCATTATTGAAGCAAATTTTGGAAAAATTATGTCAAAAAGTTGACGACATGTCTGGCGGCGAAGAAATAGATCGAATAATGTCAATCGCATACCGGTGAACAAATGTATTGATAAATATTTCACAAGAGGTCTGAAAGCTAGAGGCATCGATATTGTTGACTGTATCCGAATAAAACATCTTTTTCAGCCCATAATATCCCCTTATTGCCCTGTCGTAAAGATTTTATCCCTCAAAAATTCGGCGGGATGAGAAACGACGCGTCATTTGAAAAATAGTCATCCGATTTAGTCTCAGATAGCTCAAACTGAGCAAAACTAATCTAATCAATATAAAACATTGGTAATTGGTTTTAAACCGGCACCAATGGTTTCGTATTTTATTTTAAGATTACTGAAATTGTTCATAATTAGTTTTTGTTAAAAATAGAAACAATAGTCTGCATTTCGGACCAATTTTATTTGGTATTATTCACTACTATATTTGTACATGTTTGAGTTATATCTAATAACCTAATCGGCTGAGTCGTTTTGAAAACTGGAGTTGTTCTCATCCCCCCCCCGTGCGTTTTGAGGGATCAAATCTTACAGTAGGCAATAAGAGGTATAGCATTTTAACAATATCCAGAAATCAGGCTTACAAGGTTGGACCATCCTCGAGTCGCTTGAATTTTGACGATCAAGAGTGTTCGTCGTGAGCAAAAAAACCGGTGCCTGAATCCGGAAATTAATTATTTAAATAAATTCATTTAAGGGGGTAGGTGTCGTAATTTGGTTACCTTCATCACGCTAAGAATTAATCTAGGGCATTTTGAAAAATCTGGAGATACTCGTGCAAACTCAAAATTGTTACATCACACACTAGGGGCTGAGTCAATTCTAGAACACCCAAGCGTTTTTTCAAAGTTATACAGTATAACTTATACTCCTATTAGGCCCCACTTACCAAAAGCATCTGAAATTTTCACAGAGATACCGGGATGAAGTAAGGTTACTAATATGTTTGGGCCAATGGTTTTGAATTTTCGCTCTGTTTTTCTTAGAATCACTCTTAAACGCCCGATTGTTACAATTTTTCGTCTTCAAACTGATACTTCTCACTAGACGGATGTCAGATAAGACCGTTTTTTCGCTCAGGTAGCATAAATATAGTGTCGTCAAGTATGTTCGCTCGGATTTTCGAATCATCTAGATCTAGAAAACTGACTATAAGAGTAAACCGGGAAATGAAAAGTTCGTAAAAAGGTCGTCGGATTCAGAAACAAAAGCTACCACCAAATTTGAAGCTGAGAGTTTACTGATTAAAAAATCTTGCAAACACCCAATCAAAAATTTTGAACCAATTTCAGCGTCAAATTCGATTAATTAGGTTTAACCATTTTTGCTTAAAATAATTTTAATCTTCTAGAATTTGATAAGACATTTTCGAGAGAATTTTTTAATTTCATGCATGGTTTAGGCGGGTTTATATTCACCAATAAAAAAGTCATATCATGGATAGAATACCGTTTTATGCGGGTAAGGCTAAAAAATATTCGATTGGAAAATTCTAGATTTTGTTCTAAATTGTTTGAAAAAAAAAATGTCACCTTAGATTCCTTGGGTTCAACGTTTAGTGTAACCGATATAATATATTCATAAAATTAATTCTATAAAAGCCTTAACATTACGACAAACCTACCCCCCTTAACCTTTCTTTTTTCTATGAGGCATTGAAGATCGGTCACGTGAATGATTTAGGCTGACTTGTGTCAACTTTTGACCGCACATGTCCGAAAAGCTGATTGACTTCGTGCTTCTGCAGCGCATGTGCCACAAAAGGCTTCAAAAAACGTTTGAAATACAATTTAAAAAGTATTATAAATCAGCAGATTGTTTTTTTTTTTAAATTTTGCTATGAATTACTGTTCTAAAAGCCGTGAAAACGATTTGGAAATCAAAAAAAAAAATTGAAAAATTTTTATTTATTGTAGTGTTGTCCAATTTGTAGAGAATTTTTGCGGTCATTAAACGATTTCTACTGATTTGCAATTTAAAAAAAAAATCAGTGGGTTGTAGGTGCGAAAACAGTGAGCTCTAGATCTACAAATGGTATTTTCGTTTTTATATTAGCCCTTAGTTTTCATACTATTGCCGAGGAATTGTTCAAATCAGAGTCGCTATAACTGTTCGCATATGGTATGCAACATACTCCCATTCAAGGGGGTGGTCGTCGCATGTTTAAGGGGTTTTCGATAGCCAATTGGCACAAGTACGAAAGTCGTTGGACCAACTTTTACCCTCTCTGTTGATATATAAACAAAAATCTTGCATCCTAAAAAACAAATCCAAATTAACGGATGGCTCGTCAATTAGGAAACGGCTTACAAAAATGACGGAAATTATTTTTCAAAATGTATCTCCTCCCTGAGTTTTTTAGGTTCAACAATGATTCAAGTTTAAAATTAACCGGACGAAGTAGCAGGGACCGTCTTGTGAAGTTTTCTGGAAAAATTTCTTTGATTTGACTCAGAATCACCAAAAAACTGTGATTTTGCTCTAGTTAACATAGGGGTCAAAATACTGTTTTTGGTGGTTTTGAAGCGAAATAAATAAGGTTTCCAAAAACCAACAAGCGGTCTGCTCACGTTCTGTCCGCGGTTAATTAAATCATGAATCAGTTGTTGTACTTTGGAAAATCAGGGAGGAAACAGTTTGAAAAAAATAATTCGTTCACTTTGTAAGCACGTTTCTGATGGACAGCCATCCCGTAATGGATTTTTTAGGATGCAAGATTTTGTTAAAATATATCAAAGAGAGGTAAAAAGTTGGTCCGAACCGATTTGTACTTTTGCGACCAATTGGCTATCGAAACCCCTTTAAAAAGCGACGACCCACCCCGTTAAGTCTTCGGGTTTCATGAGTAAGGGATATGGTGAGTTCTACAGGTTAAGCAGTTTATTTATGTCATAAAATGCAACCAAATCAATCGTTATTATTTTTCAAAGCACAAAAAACCCAAATAACATCAAAAAGTTTCTGAAATTTTGCAGTTTTTTCGATTTTTTTCTGAATATATTACCAATTGAGTGTAATAATAATATTTATTTCAATTTGACAACTAAAACTGCAAAATAATTGGCTTGACGTAAGCCAACTTTTTGAGTGACGTAAAAATTCCATATTTTGGTCTTTGAGATCAAAATCTGAAAAAAAAACGGCCTCCTGGTTGTTTTCTCACTAGCGCCTGGAAAAAATTCGACGCGGAATTTTGAAATTTAAACTGAAGAGGAAGATAGGATGTTCGGATGAATAGATTTAAAAAAACAGTGGTTTTTTTGGCAGTATTCTAGAAAAAGTATAGCGCTTATTGACAAAAATGTTCCTCAAAAGTTTTGTCTACTAATACTAATACATCATTGGCAATTTCTGTATAGAATAAAGCAAATCAAACTAAATCTGTCAAATTATCTTGTTGAATTCGGAACAACAAAGCTTAGGTTTTTGTTAATAGATTGTGATTTTCATTTCACACAAAAATCGACGGTAGTTAGAAATTTCCAAAACAAGTCCTTAGAATGGAATCCTGCAGTAACTCGAATCTAATAAATCAATTAAAGGTTCGAGCTCCCCAACGGTTGATTGGAAAATTATAAATTAATAATTAATTCCAAAGACATTGCCTGCGTGAAAAACATTGTAAGAAGGGATCGATCTTTTATTCTTTCGCCGTGTTTTTTTTAAAAATTTTTCCATAAAATTTCAGAAATTAAAAAAAAAAAAAAAAAAAAAAATTTTTTTTTTAAAAAAAATTTTTTCCCTTTTTTTCCTNTATTGATAAATTTAACTACGCCGATATTTCTAGCTTGTCTTCAAATAGATTTTTGACTAAAATGCATCATTCTGGATTTATTTCCTACTTATATGTGCTAAATTCTACAGCACGTATTAAATATGAATTTATTTTAATTTTTTGTTTATAAATTTTTATTTATCTTACTTTTGGTAAATCAGTAGCGTTGAACGAAAAACTAATAAATCGTCACTTATTCTTATTAATTTAGCTTAAAAAATTTGATTTTAATTTATGGTGGTTTTATAAGTTCAGAAGATTACATCATTGTTTAAAACATTTGTTGACAGGGATATTTCAGAGCATCGGTCGGCACCCTAGAAAATCGGGAAATACTGAACCGATCCGATCTCATACTTTTCACAATTTCTCCAGAACCGATCATAAACAGATTTTTCACGAATTTTAATCCGTCCCGAACTGTTCACATGCCGACTCCTTTTCAAAGTGCATATAAAGTAAAAAGTGGCGAAAGTTTGTACACCGATTAACCTTCCGAAGCATATAAAAAAAAGTTCCGCCAAGGCATAATACCCTTTCAGGAGGCCTTTTTTGAGCGTTGTTTACAGAAAACTCTTATAAGATCAACCTTCAATTTTTCCTGTATGATCAAGTTGCAGAGTTAAACTTTTGAAAAAAATATATTATATTCTAGAAATTTTATGTTTAATTCTAGAAAAAAACGTTTGAAAAGCAAGGTTAATTAAACCACGTGATACTACGTCATGGTAGGCTCCAGAAAATTTATGTTCATCTCCATAACTGCGCAGTGCTTTGTTCTACTCAATACTCTTGTCTGATTGACTTTATCTGTTGGGAATCAAAAATTATTTTTAAATAAGTTCAAAATATTCATGAAAAAATAACGTTTTTATAGAAAACTTGTTAGTTTTCTCGATTTAATGATATGATTTATGATTGATTATTTTTACAATATTAATCCGAATATGGTATAACTGTATCACTTGGATGTTTTCAACAATTATTTATTTTTTTCAACATATCAGTTTTCCTACTTAATATCGAAATCGGTTATTTTGATATTCACTCCAAGATAATATTTCTCTCCAGATATGTCTAGAAGCTGATTGTTCCAGCAAATTCTGCTATCAAAACACTTTTCGAAAAATACTTGGGCTATTTGAAATTATAATTTCCGAAAATTTTGCATCAAATTTATTTTTCGAAAGTAAAAGTTCAAGCGAACAATGACCTTTCAATTACTCGTGATAAATTTGAACCAGTATCCGAAAAATTTTTAGAAAGTAGTTTCAGATTCACCATTGGTTGAATTTTCAAATATATCGGAAGAAAAGTTTCTGCGATCAGGTTTTTCCCATCATTTTTGGCTTGATTTAAAGTGGCTTTATTTAAATAATATCATATAATTTATATATTAATTAATTATATTATAAATATTATAATTTAATTAATATAATTAATAATAATTAATAATATTATAATATATAATTATAATAATTAATTAATATATAATATATATTAATAAGTTAAAAAAAATATAAAAATATAATATATAATTATAATAATTAATAATAATAATATATAATATAATTATAATAATTAATAATAATTAATAATTCTAATAATAATTATTATACAATAATTATAATATAATATAATTATAATAATAATATTATTAATAATATAATTAATAATAATTAATAATAATTATATTAATTAATTAATAATAATTATATAATTAATAATAATCTAATGAATAATTAATATTATATATTAATAATAATTAATAATAATTATTAATTTAATAATACTTATAATCAATTAATAATTGTTATTTAAATATTATATAATAATATATTAATTAATAATAATATAATTAATTAATAATTAATATTATAATATAATACCATAATTAATAATAATTAATAATAATTAATAATATTAATATAATATATAATAATATTATATAATTAATATAATATATAATAATAATTCCAAATTAAATATTAATAATAATTATAATAATTAATAATCAATATAATATTAATAATAATTAATAATAATTAATAATTATTAATAATAATTAATATAATTAATGAATAATTATATATTAATATTATTAGAATTAATATTATAATTAAAAAAAAATATATATTATAAATAATTCTTTAGTCCTTTCAGGTCCGAGAATACCGTTTTATTTTTTTTATCTTTAAGTAGTTTTTTGAGGAGTTCAGGACTTATTCAGGTTTAGGGTCGAGTTGGAAACATTTTTCGACCATTTTTTGGTATTTTTGGGTCATGTTTACTGGGTCATGTTTAGTTTTTGGGCTCATGTTTACTCAAAAACCGAAAGGTTTCCGAATTATAATGTCACCATTTCGAGTTTATTTCCTACCCGATGCATATTTTAGCAAATATCTAAGAATCGTTAACCCTTAAGATTTGAGTCGTTGAACTTTTCTGTCCAATATGAATTCCTCACTCTGAAATTTTCAGGCCAGATGCCAAATTTTCCAAAATTTCTGAAAATCTTATTTAAAATTTTCTGTCGGACTGGCATCGGGGTCAAAATGCAAGAAAAGTGAAAATAAATTTTGTTTCTCACATTTTTGAGGTCAAGTTAGAACAAAATACATAAAAATTTTTTTTCGAATTTCTTGTAAAAATTTATTACAAAACGCACTCCAAAATATTTCTAGGCTCTCACGAGTTAAAATCTGGAAAACATTTCATCTTGCCATGTATAATTTATACAAAAGGTTACTTTAGGTCATTCAGGGTCAAGTGAGAATATTTTCGACAATTTTTTTGATCTTTCTGGGTTATGTTAACTATATGCTCAAGATTTCGGAAAAATCGAATGTCAATTTCTCCAGTTAGTTTTTTGACTCAATGCCGGCGGACACCCTTGTTATGGGTTTTCATTACAGGGGGTTTTCATAAATGGTTAGTTTGTATATTTTTAATCAGAAAACATTTCGACGATAATTCTCATCATTTTCGAAATGCTTCTTAATTTTAACTAATTCAAAACTTCGATATCAGACTCAAAAGTTTCCAAAAATAGATGAAACTGATTCGAAAAGGCTTGGCAAACAGTATTGTACTAATATCAGCTTAAAGCTAACGATAACATGTATAACAAATTAAGTGACTTATTATTTTCATACACTATTTTTGTGAAAAAAATATTTTATCACAAATAATATTTTATCACAAATTTCTATCAGGGTCTAGACTTGAAAATAAGGTTACCCCGTTATCATCATTTGTTGATTATATGATTTCAACTTGAAAGAAATTCTACTACACAACGATTTTTGGCCACTAAACAAAAATGAATATCGATAAAATATACAAAGAAAAAAAGTCTCGAAAAAAGGCGAAACTCATATATATTATGCCATTCTCAAACATCTCGTTTATATATATGAGGTTTTGCTGGCCTTAGAGGAAATCACTAGACTCGATCAGCTTTGGCTGAGCCGAGTCTGGGCTTTGTTTCTATTTAATCGTTTTGTAGTAGAATTTCCGATAAGCTTATCTTTATTAAAAGTCTTCTTCGCGATTATTTGGGAGAGGTGAACGTATTTCTTGACAAGTCACTTTTTGACAGAATACATATTTTTTTGCATCAAAAACAGAAAACATGGTCTTGAATCTTGAGCCAATGAATAAACAACAATTAGAAAAAAGCATATTTCATTTATTTAAGAAAATATTGATAAACTTAACTATACGAAATCATCGCTGATATCCCCTATTCACACTTTTGTGAATATCCGGGCACTGATTAGGAAACGTAGTGTGTTTTTAAGTAGTAGGGCCGGGATATTCACAGAAGTGTAAATAGAGGATATATATCTAGCTTGTCTACAAATAGATTTTGGTTAAACTTCAGCATTCTGGGTTTATTTCTAAAACATGTATGTGCAAAATTTTACGGCGTGTACTTTGATATTATTATATTTTTCAATTTTTTTTTTATATAAATTTAGTTTATCAGTTTTGGTTAATCAGTGACATTTAACAAAAAACTAATAATTTGGCATTTATTCTTATTAATTAAGCTTAAAAATCTTGATTTTATTTTGAAGAGCTATAAGTCTAGGCGACAACATCATTGTTTCAAATATTTGTTGTCGGGGATATTTTAAAGGAGGAGTCGGCACCTTAGCAAATCGGAAAAATCTTAACCAATCCGATCTCATACTTCACAAGTTTTCTTCCGAACCGATCATGAACACATTTTTCCGAATTTCAATCTGTACCGAAATTTTCACATGGAAACTCTTTTTAAAAGTGCATATAGAGTAAAAAAACGACGGAAGTTAGTTGTTTTTAATCAGAAAACATTTTTGACCAAATTCCATCATTTTCAAAATGCTTGAGATTTACTAATTGAAATTCCAAAAATCCGACTCAAAGTTTCGAAAAATAGAGCAAACTGTTCAAAGGCTTCGCAAATAGTATTATACTTTATTCACTAAAGCTAACGATACAAGCATAACAAATTAAGTGACTATTTTTTTCATACAATATTTTTGTGAAAAAATATGTTTTTATCACAAATACCTATCACAGTCTTGGCTTGAAAGAAAGCTTTTCCCGTTATCACCATTTGTTGATTATGAAGATTTCTATTTAAAAAAATTCTATACACAACGACTTTTGGCCACTAAACAAAAATGAATATCGCGAAAAATAATACAAAGGAACAAAAGTCTGGAAAAGGCGAAAACTGGACTTCGAGTCTTAAAAGATAGTAGGAAATCAACCCAAAATGGTGCAATTTTAGCCAAAAATAATCTACTATGAGTCAATCAAGTGTCCTAGGAAAAGTGGGTCTATACGATTCACAGACCTACAGCTCGCTTATAGGTTATTTTCGAATATCTTTTCATATCTTGAAAGCGCCTAGAATTTAATTATCTGTCGTTTGACAATTCTCTGAGAAAATTTGATTATATTCATCAGATTGAACTCTATAGATAATGTATAGACCCAAATTGGTTCACCCAATTTTTTTTAATATATGAAATATTTTATATGCTTTTTCATTGGCTCCAAATTTCAGACACATTTTGTTTTCTGATCTAAAGCAAAAAAATAATATTTTATGTATTCTTTCAAATGACGACTTGTCAAAAAATACGTTCACCTCTCGCAATTAATCTCCGGGAAGACTCTCAATAAAGATAAGCTTATCGGAAATTCTACTACAAAACGATTAAATCAAAACGAAGACCAAGTCTGGATAAGACCCAGAGCTGATAAATGTAGTCTAGTAATTTCCTCTACCGCCACGCGAATCCTCATATATATAAACGAGATGTTTAAGAATTGCTTCGCCATTCTCAAACATCTCGCATAATATAATCGTTTTGGGCATGCGCAAAATGACCTTAAAGATTATATTCTTTAAATAGAACATTTTGTGCTTATCGTCAGGGGGAGATGGTTTTTGTGATAGCGTTAGTCTGGTGAGCTTGTCCTGCTGGCGAAGTTAAGGGTAGTCTGGTTGGGGCGTATCGTGCAAAAACACCTTCCTCGAGTTATTCTCGGGTAAAAATTGGGGAGATTTAGATTGAGGTGCAAAAATAATTTGAATTGAAGCTTGGACACGTGCCTTCAGGTTGACATTGTCAACTTGACAACTTTGACATTAATCTCTGAAATTCCTCTTCGGGTAAAATATTAAAATTAAACAATTACACTCAATTTCGTACTTTTAATTTTTAAAAATGGGGAAAAAGAAAGATATTATGTCAATAGATATTTCAAAAAAAATAATAAGGGGTCGGTGCTATTTGACAGATACGGATATGGGCTCTTGATGTAAAATTCTTGACTGAATTTATATATTCTCCTCAATATATACCATCAAAGTAATATTTCATAATTCAGGCAAGTTTTGTGACTACAGAATTTCCGAATTATTGCTTTTTTAGAAAATTTCGAGTTCGAATTAAACTTTTCGAATGCGACAAATTATGAGAAATTTTTGAAAAAAGATCCGAACATTATGAAATAATTGACTTATTTTATGTTCAAATTTTTTTCATTATCTACTTTCAAATCAACGAAAAAAAGTCTTCAAATGGCCACTTCAACTTTTCGCGTAGGTGACCATATATTGTTTATATGCTCTTTGAAAAATCATATGACATGGTTTTGTGATTTTTGTTCAAAAATATTTTGAAATTTTTCTTCATTCCTTGTCGAAAAATTTTCAAACTTATTTTTCTGGAATCATCGGCTGAAACTATTGAGAATGCCACCTTTTATCTTATTCAAATATGCCCTCGTTTTGTTTCTTCGCTCTTGTTAATAATTTGAATCATAACTTTTGCAACGAAGCTACGGTTTGGGACAAATTCATCGCAGCCCTTTTTATCCAAAATTAAAAAAAAAATCACCGAAACTTGCCAAATTATTTAGCCGACACATCCACCATTTGAAATTTATTTCATTTAACGCATGAAAAAAAATATTTCTTTCGATGTGCTTAAAATTCGTTTTTTTCGTCTTCTATCAAAATTTTAAATTTTTTGATTTTGACGTAGAAATGGTATATATTTTTTTTATGAATTTGAAATGGTGGTCAAGACCGTTTTTAACAGCTACTATTTAATAAAAAATAAATTTAACCGTAATTTACTCACCTTCGATAGCAAACGCGCGTTTTTTGAGTGTTTTTACAAAAGGCGATTTATAAAGTAAAAATGATCTATCTGAAAAAATCAGATTATACGAAGTTAGCACAAAAAGTAGCAACTTGTGTTATAAAAAGTTTTTATGCGAAAATTTTGAAGTCGCAAAATGTTTCCCATCAAGAGAACAAAAATTAAAAAAGTGCAAATCTGTCAAAATGCACCGACCCCCTTGAAAGAGAAACAGGAATTTCCGTGGTCACTTCACGCCCTTAAAATCGGCAGATAACTCAAGACCAAGATACATTCCGAGAAGACCATATTATTCAAATTTATAGCCATTTGCACGAGTATTAAGCTCTAAGTTAGGTAGTTACTTTATTATAAAGAAGGGCAGCGAGATTTTCCGACTTTTTGCACGAAAGGTCCACGTGTAGATATCAAAAAGGTTTGACTACGTAAGTTATTTTTCCTGAGACTTTGATCATTTTAAGAAGTTGCCATAAATCTTATTTTTACACCTCAAGCTAAAGTCACCAAATTTTCACTCGAGGAAGGTGTTTTGTACGATACACTCCCACCAGATTACCCTAACATTTGCGAGAACGACAGGCCCCACCAGACTACCGCTATCACAAACGCTATCGCCTCCTGACAATGTGTTGTATCAATGAAAAGCAACCAATTTCCAAAAACTATTAAATATCTATACTAAATCTATATAAAAAGGTTACATTCGATCAAAAAAGCTCAAAATGTTCTATTTATAGCTTAATTTTTTTATTGAATAATTACCTCTTCAATTGATGCTGTTTCTATCGAGGCTGAATTATTTGATGTAAATTCAAACTCGTTGACAACATCTTCTGAGTTATCAATCTCACACATTCCAAAATCCTGGTCTTCGTCTGATTTGGGTGTCTTTTCTTCTGATTCTTCAAAAATTGTTGTAGTCAAATATTCTGGTTTTCCAATATTTTGCGTCAAACTTTTCAAAAAAGCAGAGTCAGAAATTTCATTTGAAAGTTCTTGTTGTATATCTTCTGAAGACGATCCATTTTGGATAAAATTATTTAAAAAAACTGGCTCCGTTTCAATTTCCAAGTTTTCAGAATTGCCAATTTGATTCATTTCCGGTTCATATTTGTCGTTAGATTCGTTGTAAAAATTTTCAGATTCGTAAGGATTTGCGTCATTAGCCTTGTCCGAGTTTTCCATTAGTTTTTGAAGCTCTGGTTCATATTCCATGAATGGCTCAGATAAGATGGCGTCCTCGTCTACTATATCTTTCATCTCGTCAATTGTTTTACTATGGGGCATATTCGCCAAAGGAATATCTTGAAAATAATATTAGAATATGAATTATATTATAAAAATAAATAATTATAAAAATTATATCACAACCTTTTTAAAACCAAGTGCCTTTCAGTGGTAAATAGGGTGTCCAGACCGTTTACATCTCAGCTTTTGAAAACGACTCATACGATGAAGTTCTTGGTAAACTCACAAATTGCGACTCGCAATGACAACAAATATTACGATAAAATCAATAATTTTTTAATTATTTTCTTCAAAAAACCTTTGAGACTTATAAAAAGTTTTTGAAAAAACATTCTAAAAATGGTCGTTTCAAAAAGTTGAAATGAACACGGTGTAGACAATTTATTTACTACTATGAGTCACTTTTGTTGGGCAAAGGATAATATCCTTAGAATATAGAATCATGGAAAATAATCTTAAGGGAGGGGGGCCGGGAGGGGTTTGATTGTAAATTCCATATTTGCAAGATAATAAAATGTATTTGCTCGCAATCAATAAATATTCAGGATTGAATAACATCCCTTATTCTTAGGATTTTGATTATTGTGTTCAATTTTTAATTTTTGAACGACTTCAGAAACAAACTTCATTTTCGTAAAAATTAATTGGTTGTTGTAAGTTAGGCCGCATAATTGCTTTCAAATAAAATAAATTGGTTCTTTAAAAATGTTATACATACAAGTCATGTTATCAGTAATATGTAACAAAAAATATTTTTTGCGAGATTCGCTTCAAAACATGAAAAGTTTTTTCGAAAAAGTGAAATTACCACCTACGTACATGATTGATGTGTGGCCAACATGTGGTGTTGAAGATATGACTGTTTTTGAAGATATAATCACGAGTCGTGAATCACGACGCATTCGTGGTTTGAAACCAATCTCCCAAAATGCCGATATGCAGGTTTAAAGAAAAAGGGTATCTTCGTAAATAATAAGAACGGCTGAAAAAATAAAAAAAAATAATAGATTCATTGTTTGATTTTTTAGAGAATTAAGAGATGAACCTCAAATTTATATTTTTTGTTATGCAAATTTAAATATGCCCAAAGCGATGCATAAATAAAATATTACCTGTATTGTTATTAATTTCCTTTTTACTGAAATTTTCTTCGTTGATTTCCACGTCACTTCCATCTCCTTGATTTTTCATAAAACCCAAATTTCTCAGTTTATTTTCACTCTCAGGTGTTATTGGGACGGGTTCACAATCAAGTTCCAAAGTGGGTGCTGGGGGCCCTATGTCCCTCGGGGTTTCATCAGTTATTTCATCCGTCAGGGGTTCATCGTTTGCTGCCTTTTGTAATTCAAGTTCGATCTGAGCAGGGTGGCGAAGTATTTCTCAAAAAAACAGAGAGTTCTTTAATTTTAAGTATATAATAAACTGTATATTAAAGATATAGACTTTTTTCTAAAGATCTCTATTCATGCCAATTTTTAAGGCTCTACAACATTATCCGGAACAGCAAAATTTGTAACTTCCAAACGAATGAATTAAACTTAAAATAAAATTCAAATTATAAGCTGGAGTTTAAAAACTAAAAACTATTCAAAAATAAACGGGAGAATTTGGCGGGGAATGTAAGTTTGATAAAGCTGACAAGAGGCCTTACGCAAATAGAAATGTAGGCGTTGTCATGAACGAAAATTATGACTCAGCAATAATAAAATGAAACGGGCCAATGAGGCGCTGAGGTGTTTCGTGACGCAACACATTGATTGAAGAAATTGAAAGAAGAATTACGCGCAAAAATGAGAAAATATGCTTAAAAATTCGCCTTAAAAACCCACATTTGAATTTTATCTCATTTGTCCAAATACTTTTTTCTATTTAAATCAGAAAATTGAAGAAATTTAGGACTAGATAAATAAATAAAAAAATATCGATAACTTCCCCTATAATATTTTTTGGTTTCAGAGTCAAAAATAATCATTTTTTTTAAATTTCTATACAATAATTTTTGAACAACTAAAATAGAAGTAAAGCCGACTTTGTTCAACCTTAAAAAAACCTTGGTCACCCTAGATCTGAGACTGCTTCTTTTCCGGAAAATCCATTCCTGGCGCATTAGCGGGCTTATTGACTTTTTCTTCTATTTCTGATGGTTTTGAAACTTGCTCTACTGGGGATATTTCACGAGGAGGTGACTTGACCTTCTCTTCGATTTCTGGTTTTTGAGCAGAGATGCTAATTTGAGAGTTTTCTTCTTCTAATTCTTCAACTGGTGATTTCATTAAAGATTTTATTAAATTTATAAGGTTATATTTGATAAACTGAAAAAAGCCTCAAAATCTATCACTTCATTGGAGTTATTACTATTACGTTAAGGGGTGTAGAATGTTGGAATTACTTTTATTTCGAAATTTTTTCGAGCGACTTTAAAAAATCATACATTCCGAGTACATTTCCATGTACATTCCGAGGTTGGAATTGAATTTTCAAAAAACTGAAGTTTTTTCTTGTTTTGGGATAGAGTATGTCAAAATTTTGGCGAATTTCAACAAACAACATAGGAGTAGTCCTTACCTCCTTAATTATACAGTATAAAATATTTATAATGAAAAAGTGGCTGCTTTGCTATACAAATCTTCATTATTGATTTATATTGTCATGACATGCACAATTTTCCTTCATTCATGATGACATAAAAAATATAGACATAATTGATTATGGTAAAGTTTAAAAAACATTGCTGTCAGAAAATTAAAACATTTTCATCATCAACAATTTTAATAAACAATTTTATTATCCTTTGACGCCTTACGATACCCAAAATGTTTTGTCACAAAAAAGTTCAAGAAAAATGATCTGATTTAAAGGGGTCATCCGGGGTGACTCAACCCTGAAAACACAATTTGCGATGCCAGCCTCCTTAGTCGTAAATAATATTTATAAGCAGATACCAGTGTCTGTTTTTCCTAAAATGATACAGGGGCCCGATATCGCCGGCCCAATATTGCCGAATTTTCCAAAGTGGCCGAAAAACCTACGCAATTTCATGATTTTAAATTCAAACACTTCCACTGCCAATATCGCCGAATGTGCCCATATCGCCGAAAATGCCCAATATCGCCGATTTTTTTTGAGATTTCTGTTACAAATTATTTTGTGGGCGTCAAGAATGACGTCATTTTCAAGATCGAATCTCCCAAATTCACTCTTTTTAGCTTTTGTTATATTGCGTTTGGCGGAGGACACTGGGTTTACCCTTATCCGAACACCTCAGCTCGGCTAAAAATTGTTCGGATAAGGGTACAACGTACGGATAAGGGTACACGTCTAGGCGTTTAGGCTTATAAGCGTTTTCATCTCGACCAAAAATCGTACAGATAAGGGTACATCGTACGGATAAGGGAGCGTACGGATAAGGGTACACCCAGTGTACTTAATTCTACGCATTTTGGAGATTCACTTTATTCGAACCTATTGTAAAACCTTTTATAATTTTTTTTTGGCAAAAAACTTTCGACGATATTGGCCTCCCCTGTATACAATTTAAGATTAATAAACAGGCCCTCTGACGTAAATTCAAATATATGAAACTACATGTATGAAGTTGTACAGTATGCTTATAAATAATTTATAGTGTAAAATTTCATGCAGCATCAGACATGCTTTTAATTATTCCCAGAAGAGAAGGCTTTTTAAGAATGGAAACATGCTTGTAAAGAGAAAATGTTTCTAACGGAGACATCTAAGGGCGAAATGCCCCCATGGAGCTTGATTTACGTCTTTGAAGCTAGAAATCGACCTAGTTGGTCTGTATCCAAATTGCTTATATGTTCTGCCCATAAAAACATTTAAAATTGTCTGAACTCAGACTTAACGAGGGCAACCACTCCCTTTGAAAGGCATGTAAGTAGTTGCATGCAATTTCATTGTATAAATTATTCATAGCCATTATTATATCTTTACTAGATTATGTAAGAAAAAAATAACATAGTTCCGTAACAGTATATTTAAGGGCAAATTTGAAACTTATACTTAGTACCAAAAATAAATTCAAAGAAGCTAAAAAATCCTTAAAAGTCAAGAGCTGTACTTTTAGAGATTTCAAATTAGTTTCTTATTAATCCTATGTTATAATAAAAGCTACTTCGACTAAATCCACGGTCCTTTGAGTTATTCTAATCGGTTGAAAATAATAGGGCAAATTCGGCGTTATTTGGCCAGCGATATATTCTTCTAAGACTTGAAGTGCCAAAAACGATGAGTTTATATATTATTTTGAACTAAACTCATCGTTTTTGGCACTTCAAGTCTTAAAAGGATATGGGGCCTCCCCCTGTATCACTATTTTAGGACAGTTATACTCAAAATTATTTCTATCTTTGAGAACTACTGAATTATTACATTGAATGAACTGTTCATAAATCTTGCAAATACATTTTTATTAATATAGAAAATAAGACGCAAGACGGTACATTCCGAAATAATTCAAAAATATCTTGCAAATTACTTTTTCAAAACGCTCAGGGGATACATTCGCTGTCTAATAAAATGAATAAAGTGGCCTATTTTATGTCTTTAAAATCCAAAACAACGCACCGTTCCTTTTTCAGATTCCCTTTTGTTCTCAACTTGAAATTGATTATTGGCTGAATTATTAATTTCTTGCTTTGAAACATTCATCAACGGAATCGATGATGGGCGTTTTCTAGCTGTACTTTCGGCAGAATCCTTTTTCTCCTCAGATTTTACCGCCTTTGTTCGTTTTTCTGAGTTTGGCCTTGATTTTTTAGTTGATTTTGGTTTAGCTAGCGAAATATCTTTCACGACTTTCTGCTTTTTCCGAGGAACACGTTCGGTTGGTTTTGGGGATAAGGAAATTGGTACAATCACAGTTTTCGTCTCCTAGTTGAAATTATATTATTATTTTGTACAAATAATTTTTTAAAGTTTCTTCTGCTCAATACTTTGTTCAAAAGATTTACTAGTCTCATGCCCAAGTTATGATAAAATGGCCATATAAAAAAGACCATATAATTATTAAAAATTTAGACCCAGTCTTTTTTTGCCCAATTTTCAAACTTATCAATTTTTATTAAATGGGTCAGTTCAATAGTTCAAAACTTGGTCAAAAAAGAAACTTGATTTCAAAGGGGTGGTCAACTCTACTTGAGCTCGAAATATGAAAAATATCAGAAATGTTATTAAGTTAATATAATTCTAATTATTAAGTTAAAGTTATGGCATTTTTTAATATATTCATTTTTAAGAAAATTGTGAAATTTTTGAAAATGTTTCTGACTCTGAGATGAAATTAAGGCAAAAAACGCAGTCTATGTAGGGCTCCTCCTCGCCTTTGGCTTAAAAGAATGGTTTTTAATACCAATTGTATAAACGTTGTAGAAATCGATCTCTTTTTCAAGAGGGTCCAAAAATAAAGTGTTTTTTTGGTTTGATGCATTTTCCTTGCATTTGGTTTTTTGGTTTGATGCAATTTCTTTGCATTTGAAGCAAAATTTTGGAAAAATTAGTCAAAAATTTGACGACATTGTCTGGCGGCGAAGAACTAGATACGAATAATGTCAATCGCATACCGGTTGAACAAATGTATTTGATAATATTTCACAAGAGGTCTTGAAAGCTAGAGGCATCGATATTGTTGGACTGTATCCGAATTAAACATCTTTTCGGCCCATAATATCCCCTTATTGCCCTGTCGTAAAGATTTTATCCCTCAAAAATTCGGGGATGAGAAAACGACGCGTCATTTGAAAAATAGTCATCCGATTTAGTTCTCAGATAGCTCAAACTGAGCAAAACTATCTAATCAATATAAACATTGGTAATTGGTTTTAAACCGGACCAATGGTTTCTATTTTATTTTAAGATTACTGAAATTGTTTCATAATTAGTTTTTGTTAAAAAATAGAAACAATAGTCTGATTCGGACCAATTTTATTTTGTATTATTCACTATATATTTGTACACTGTTTGAGTTATCTAATAACCTAATCGGCTGAGTCGTTTTTGAAAACTGAGTTGTTTTCTCATCCCCCCCCCCGTGGTTTTGAGGGATCAAATCTTTACGATAGGGCAATAAGAGGATATGCATTTAACAATATCAGAAATCAGGCTTTACAAGGTTGACCATCCCCTCGAGTCGCTGATTTTTAAGATCAAAGTGTTCGTCGTGAGCAAAAACCGGTGCCTGAAATCCGGAAATTAATTATTTAAATAATATTATTTAAGGGGGTAGGTGTCGTAATTTGGTACCTTTCAATCACGCCTAAGAATAATTCTAGGGCAGTTTTGAAAAATCTGAGGATACTCGTTTGCAAACTCAAAATTGTTACATCACACCACTAGGTGCTGAGTCAATTCTAGAACACCCAAGCGTTTTTTCAAAGTTATACAGTATAACTTATACTCCTATTAGCCCCACTTACAAAGCATCTGAAAATTTTCACAGAGTACGGATGAGTAAGGTTACTAATATGTTTGGCCAATTTTTGAATTTCGCTCTTGTATTTTCTAGAATCACTCTTAAACGCCGATTTTACAATTTTTCGTCTTCAAACTGATACTTCTCCTAGACGGATGTATAAGACCGTTTTTTCGACTCAGGTAGATAAATATAGTGTCGTCAATATGTTCGGCTCGGATTTTCGAATTTCATCCTAGAATTCTAGAAACTTGACTATAAGTAAACCGGAAATGAAAAGTTCGTAAAAAAGGTCGTCGGATCAGAACAAAAGTACCACCAAATTGAAGCTGAGAGTTCACTGATTAAAAAATCTGCAAACACCCAATCAAAATTTTGAACCAATCAGCGTCAAATTCGATAATTAGGTTTAACATTTTTGCTTAAAAATAATTTTAATTTCTAGAATTTGATTAAGACATTTTCGATAATTTTAATGTCATGCATTGTTTTAGGCGGGTTATATTCACCAATAAAAAATGTTCATATCATGGTAGAATACCGGTTTTATGCGGGTTAAGGCTAAAAAATATTCGAATTTTGAAAATTCTAGATTTTGTTCTAAATTGTTTTGAAAAAAAAAATGTCACCTTGAGATTCCTTGGGTCAACTTTAGTCGTAACCGATATTAATATATCATAAATTAATTCTATAAAAGCCTTAAAACATTACGACACCTACCCCCTTAACCTGTTCTTTTTTTCTATTGAGGGATGAAGATCGGTCACTGAATGATTTAGGCTGACTTGTGTCAACTTTTGACCGCACATTCCGAAAAGCTGATTGACTTCGTGCTTTCTGAGCCGCATGTGCCACAAAAGGCTTCAAAAAACGTTTTGAAATTACAATTTAAAAGTATTATAAATTCAGCAGATTGTTTTTTTTAAAGTTTTGCTATGAATTACTTTTCTAAAAGCGTGAAAACGATTTGAAATCAAAAAAAATGAAAAATTGTTATTTATTTTATTTGTCCATTTTGTAGAGAATTTTTTGCGGTCATTAAACGATTTCATGATTTTGCAATTTAAAAAAAATCAGTTTGTAGGTGCGAAAAGTGAGCTCTAGATCTACAAATGAGTATTTTCGGTTTTTTATATAAGCCCTTAGTTTTCATTATATTGCCGAGAATTTGTCAAATCAGAGTCGCATACTGTTCGCATATGGTATGCAGCATACTCCCTTAAGGGGGTGGTCGTCGCATTTTAAGGGGTTTTCGATAGCCAATTGTCGCACAAGTACAAATCGTTGGACCAACTTTTACCTCTCTTTGATATATAAACAAAAATCTTGCATCCTAAAAAACAATCCAAATTAACGGATGGCTCGTCCAATTAGAAACGTGCTTACAAAAATGACGGAATTATTTTTTCAAAATGTATCTCCTCCCTGAGTTTTTTAGGTTCAACAATGATTCAAGTTTAAAATTAACCGGACAGAACGTGAGCAGACCGTCTTGTTGAGTTTTTGGAAAAATTCTTTGATTTGACTTCAGAATCACCAAAAAACTGTATTTTGCTCTAGTTAACATAGGGTCAAAATACTGTTTTTGGTGTTTTGAAGCGAAATCAAATAATTTTTCCAAAACTCAACAAGCGTCTGCTCACGTTCTGTCCGGTTAATTAAAATCATGAATCATTGTTGTACTTTGAAAACTCAGGAGGAGATACAGTTTGAAAAATAATTCCGTCACTTTTGAAGCACGTTTCTGATTGGACGGCCATCCGTTAATTTGGATTGTTTTTTAGGATGCAGATTTTTGTTTAAATATATCAAAGAGAGGTAAAAGTTGTCCGAACATTTGTACTTTTGCGACAATTGGCTATCGAAAACCCCTTAAAAAGCGACGACCACCCCGTTAAGTCTTCGGGTTTTCATGGGAGTTAAGGATATGGTGATTTCTACAGTTTAAGCAGTTATTATGTCATAAAAATGCACCAAATCAATCGTTATTATTTTTCAAAGCACAAAAAACCCAAATAACATCAAAAGTTTCTGAAATTTTTGAGTTTTTTCGATTTTTTTCTGAATATATTTTACTCAAAATTGAGTGTAATAATAATATTTATTTCAATTTGACAACTAAAACTGCAAAATATTGGCTTGACGTAAGCCAACTTTTTTTGAGTGACCGTAAAAATTCATATTTTGTCTTTGAGATCAAAATTTGAAAAAACGGCTCCTGTTTGTTTCTCACTAGCGCCTGGAAAAATTCGAGCGAATTTTGAAATTTAAACTAAGAGGAGATAGATTTTTCGATGAATAATTTAAAAAAACAGTGGTTTTTTGCATATTCTAGAAAAAGTATAGCGCTTATTGACAAAAATGTTCCTCAAAAGTTTTGTCTACTAATTACTAATACATCATGCAATTTCTGGTATAGAATAGCAATCACTAAAATCTGTCAATTATTCTTGTTGATTCGAAAAACAGCTTAGGTTTTGTTAATAATTGTGATTTTCATTTCACACAAAAATCGACTGTAGTAGAAATTTTCCAAAACAAGTCTTAGAATGGAATCCTGCAGTAACTCGAATCTAATAAATCAATAAAGGTTCAGCTCCCAACGGTTGATTGGAAATTATAAATTAATTAATAATTCCAAAACATTGCCTTGGTGAAACATGTAAGAAGGGATCGATCTTTTATTCTTTCGCGTAATTTTTCAATACCAATCAATAAATTTTCAGTGTCAATGGCCCCAGGGAACAAAAGACGTACTTCAGGCTTTCCAGGTGGTCTAGTAAGGATTAACAGGATTAATTTTTAATCAAAATTTTATATCAAGATTATTTATCTTTCGCTAACCACGTGATAACTTTTCGAAGTGTCGACTGTAGGCTGTCACTTGTCGAGGCCAAAATAGAGACTAAGAGGGGCATCAAAAATCCGAGGATGCCATTCTGAATGACTTTTTGCCAAAAAAAAAATTCGAAAATTTTTCGAGATTTTTTTCAAAATCATGAATTATCAAATGACCACATGGGTATCAAACGAAATAAAATTCGATTTTAAGACTTTTGACTGAAAATAAAATTTTAAAAAGGAGTATTTATCCGATTTCCATAATATCAAAATTCATAGTTTTAAACTTGGTTTCGACCCAAATCTGATGGGCCTTGAGTGATAATGACACTAAAACTAGGGTATTTCATGTTCGCCCACAAGAGAGATATTTCTCGTAGTAGATTTTAACATGATTCATTTGAAATAGCGGTTTTATCAATCACGCGTGCATAATGTACACGCGGCGCCCTAGTGAGTGAACTACTTTTGATTTCTTACTGAGTCGATAGTATGAATTATTATACATACGTACGATAAGAAAAAATTGGCTTTGAAGATTCGACTTTAAGCGCCACCTAGTGGGCAAAAGTGTGATAACAGACTTTACTAACAAATTCCATAAATATATATTTACGGTACTCAATTTCAAACCGTTTTAAAACTAAAAAAAGTCTTTATTTTCCATAATTTATCTTTTTTCTAATTTCATAAATCTTTTCAATCCCATTTCCTAAAAACTAATAAAATAGCCGCTGATGCAAGTCCAAGATCAATTTGTTCTCCTTTTGGCCACTTTTTCCTGAAATCAACAAGAGCGTTTTCAGCTGGAGATAAAACAAACATTTCTAATTTTCCATAGCCAAACTCTGAGTATAATGTGATTGGATCATTCTGTTTTCCAGCAAGCAATGGCGTACGAGTTAAACCCAATTGCTGTATTGCTTTTTTCATATATAAAATATCTTCACATGCTGGTGGCATCTATTATAAGGTTATGAAACAAAAAAATATACTACAATTATTGAGATGAATTTTGTAGTTTTAAGGGGATGGCAGTGAATTTTGACATTTCGGAGGCTTCGTACGGCTAGACAGATACAGACTGTAAGTTTCCGAAACATACAATGGAATGATTCATCCTTCATCTCACGATTCCATTTGACACTTTAGTACACCAACCATATGGTTAATCGCAATTGAACACGCGTCTCTCAGCTTTTTTCAAATAAACAAGGATCCCAGTTATTGGAAGAAATTAAGATTTTGTGAAACTCCTAGAATGTGTCAAAAAACGGCCTTTTTCGATGTTTTGATGTAAGGTTTTTTCTGTAGAAAAGCCATAAATGTGATTTTTGGAATATCCCTTATCACTTTTTGGTTAGAATGCGTAGCCACTACTCCTTTTAACGTGTGATTTTAACGTTGTGGCTACGCATTCTAACCAAAAAGTGATAAAGGGATATAAGAAGCTCAATGTGTTACACATATCCTATTACGAGGAAGGTAGATCAAAATTGCCTAGGTAAAAATACAAACCAATTGTGTGTTCAATTCAGGGATTTGATTGGTTGGTTGGCCCGTCTCACTCTCGTTTGTATTTGGTTTGTATTTTTACCTTGTAATTTTTACCTTGTAATTGGTTTGTATTTTTACCTAGGCATTTTTGATCTACCTTCCTCGTAATAGGATATCGCCTTGGTTGTAGTATTTTCAAATTTTGGCCTGATTGGCTGGTCGACAAAAAATCGACAAAAAAAAGCGCAAAAATGAAAATTTTGAACATAAAAGTGATAGTTAGAAAATATAAATGCCACCAAAAGATTCCTTGAGTATGATTTTGAACACAGACGGTGCTAGAGGTCAAAATATAAAAAACTTAAATTGCTTTCTAGAATCCCCTGTGTTAATAATCAGACCATAGCTGCTAGTATGGTTTCCAGCAAATCATACCCAAGGGATCTTTTGGTAGAATTTATATTTTCTAACTATCACTTTTATGTTCAAAATTGTCAATTTCGTGCACTTTTTTGTCGATTTACAGCCAATCAGGCCGAAATTCGAAAAACTACAACCAAGGTGATATGTGAGACATATTGAGGTTCTTATATTCCAAAAATAACATTTATCGCTTTCCTACAGAAAAAGCCTTACATCAAAACATCGTAAAAAGGCCGTTTTCGACACATTCGACTCAATTGCAGCCTTCTGAGACAAAAATAGAACCAAGTCACTCCAATTGAGACACTTTCCGGAAGTTTCACAAAATCTTAATTTCTTCAAATAAAAACCCTTGGATCCCTGTTTCACTGAAAAAAGCCAAGGATCTCGTGGTGTGACAGTTATGCAACTTTCTCTGAGATTTAATTAGGTTGCGCGAAACTAACCGTCCGAAAACATTATAGTTTTCGTCCCTCATTCTGCCGGATGCGGGCAACTGTACTCGGTTTTACTTTCGCTCGAAAAAATTTGAGGGAGAGGGGAGGCGAGGCGAGGGGAGTTTTTGTGCGAAAGCAGTGATTAACTCGGGGCTCATTTAACCGCATCTGGCTTCAATTAAAGTAAATCATTTCCCATTCTGCTCTCAGCTCTAGAGACAATCACACGAAATAGCTAATGAAACTATTAAATAATCGTATTATGTTTGCATAGCCTAGAACCTACATAAACATCCTAAAATAGTTGGTCCCCGGAACAACTGTAACAATTGGTACCAGAACCTGTGGCTTGCAAATAAATATTTTTATTTAATTTTTTATGGAAAAATAGAGAAAAAAGTCAAAAAAAAGTCCCACGTGGCAATTTTCTGTTTTTTCAATCAATTGAAAATCCCAATAAGGTTTTGATTGCAACTTAGAAAATAAAAATAAAACCCACGTGGTAAGGCATAATTAAAAAAGCCAAAAACAATAAAAAAGTAAACTTTTAACTTTGGGCCAAAGTATTTTTTTTTGCTTATTTCTTATTTGAAGAGGGGATACTAGCCTTGTTTAGGACACGTTTGAATTTACTGTTAAAAAATTAAATATTTCTGACTTGTTCGATTGGGAAATTGCATTCAAAAAATATTTCAAATGTGAATAAAACGTAATTTAAATTCCCCAAAAGTTAAGGTCCTAAAAAACTAAAATGAATTTATTCGACCTGTTGTGTGGAACAGCCGACTTTTATAAAGAATTTGAAGAAAAAAATTCTTGCAAATTCAGCGATATTTTACGTAGACATCGCAGTAAACTTTTTAAATTTATAACCGATTTCACGATCGCTCAAGCGACATCAAAATTTTATAAAAATTTTTCTCCTCAAAGTGAAATTAAATTCAAAAATAATTTTTTCAAAAGTATTTAAACAAAAATTGTTACTTTAAAAAAAATAAATTTTCTGACATAACATAATTTAAAAATGAGACGAGTTTTATAAACTCGTCCAAATCTACCATAATTTGTTAGCTTCATAAATGGGAATCTTTTTTCGTCAAAAATATTAAAGAATCGGACAACGCCAAAAATTGGAAATACGATTTTCAAGAAAAAGACAACTCAAAAATTTTTGATGGCGAAATAAATTTAAACATAATTCTGAAATTTTTAACAAAAATGACGCACATTTCAAAAAATATAAAATTTTCAAAAACAATTACAATCCGGCTTTCTGGCCACATTTTTTTGGAAAGATGGGCTTTGCTCTCAGCGACTCTTCAAACTAAAAACTGTTCGATTTGACAAAACGATGTCTCGAACTTCTAGACTCCTACGGTAGGAGTCCTACCTCTGAATATGGGAGGAAGAGGCTATAGATTCAATATGACTTTGGAGTCAAGAATCTCTCGTTTTAAATCAATAAAAGAAACCGTTAAATCCCATTTTAGTAGTTCCCGCTCAAGATAGTTAAAGAAACAATCGCCAAGAAAAAATTCACGAAAGAAATATTTAAACAATATGAGCAAAACCTAATAAATCTGGAGGGCTGTGACATTTATGCAACTTTCTCTGAGATTAATTAGGTTGCGCGAAACTAACTGCTCTAAAACATTATTATGTTTTTGTCCCTCATTCTGCTTTCGACTCTAGAGAGAATCACACCAAATACAATATGAACACTATTAAATAATTGAATTCTATTTTGCAGTAGCCTAGAACCCGCATAAACATTCTCAATAGTTGGTCTCCGGACCAACTATAACACGTGTTTAACCGCAGTTAATCAAGCGATTGGTGTGATAAGTACTAAAGTGTCAAATGGAATCGCGAGATCAAGGATAGATCTTTCATATTAATTTATGAGAAATGTTCCACCGTCATCAGTTCAGCCGTACCAAGCCTCCAAAATGTCAAAATTCACTGTCACCCCCCCCCTTTAAAGTAAAAATTGCTGGATTAATTTACACTTTATTCTTTAAAATTATGCGTATTCTATGCAAAATTTTTAGAACTACATTTCAAACAATAAAAGGTCGGTGCCACTCACTCTCAAAGTGCTAGCCTAAAAGTACTATGAAATTTGTGATTTTCTTTTTATACATTTTTGAGGGTCAAGAACGGACAAAGGTTGATTTGTATATTTTATATAAAATAAATTGTTTGGGCATGCGTTGGTTATATAAAAAGCACAATATTTAGACAATGAGTCGCATAAGTAAGTAGCAATCTCTTTCACACTTCTATTCATACAATCCTCTCCTCAAACTGACCAACTTTCAAAAAATTAATATTTATCTATACTCAAACAATAAAAAACGGGTAAATTCGATCAAAAAGGTCACAAACGTTCTATTTATATACACATATATTTGACTTAATTAAAAAATGGATAGACTTAATTAGCAAAAATTGAGTTTCCAAATAAACTGTAATCTTTGATTTTGATTGATTTAAATTTCAATCAGATAAACTCTCAAAATGTTCCGAAAAATTATATTCGTGATAAGCGCAAACCTTCACGCATAAACTTTTCACTATAAAGTATAATCTGAAATGTGATTAAAATGCGTTCAAAGTCTTGCGGCTGCGATAAAACACTGTTCATATATTTTTAACGACATTGCTAGTGAATTTCCCTCGGGATAAGGACCTACTGTTGTAGCCAATCTGCCACATTCTAGATTGCAATAAACAATAATAATAATAATACATGCACTATTTTCGACCAAATTAGTATAAAAGAATAAATTAGTATTTGATATCCCTTCCTTTCCGGCGGTTCCAGGTCCGGGATAATTGATAAATATATTTCCTATATCAGGACTTCCTCTGATGATATTAGCGTTGAAATGTTCTTTTTCTTCAACTTTTCTCTCCAAAACTGAACGCAAGCCTGTTATTGAATGAGGACATGCATGTGTAGCTTTTTTTTAATTCAAATTTTATATTCATTCTATTTATCTCAATTTGATATTTTTCGACAAATGTTCGAACTTTTACGTGGCTTGTTCAAAAAGTATTAATTTTCATAAATTGGTCGAAATTCTTTGTCAAATTTTTTAATTTTATTATTTTAAAAATTAGTAGAATTTTCTACATTTGTTTTTTTAAGTTGATTTGTTTGTGAAGAAATGTCCAACATTAGATGGTCCATAACATGGAGTCAGCATTGTTGACCATTCTGATTAAGAAAAATTTATTACAAAAAATAGGAATTGGCAAACTTTGATCAAGAATCAGACATTTAATCCTTGTGAGCACGGAGCAAATATATTGGCTTAAGCATAGTATGCTTAGCATACGGAAAATCATCCAAAAAGTAAACTTTATTTCAAGTGTTAAAGGAGGTTGTGGGTGTAAAAGCTAGATTATTGCAAGCATTTAAATCGCTATAACTTTGTAATGGCCAGAGAGTAATTTTAAAATATGGTTAATTTCAACTTGTTGAACCCTCCGAAGCATAGAAAAAAAATTCCGCCGAGGCACGAGAGCCTTTCAGGAGGCTTTACTTTGAGCGCTGTTTACAAAAAACTCTTGTGAGATCAACCTCCAATTTTTTCTCTATGATCAAGTAGAAGAGTTAAATTTTCATATTCTAGAAAATTTATGTTAATTCTAGAAAAAAACGTTTGAAAAGCAAGGTTAATTTATCACGTGATACTTCCTCATGGTAGGCTCCAGGAAATTATCTTTACCTCAATAACTGCGTAGTGCTCTGTTCTAGTTGAAATTTCTGTCTGATTGAGTATATCTGTTGAGAATCCATAAATATTTTAAAATGAGTTCAAAATATTCATGAAAAACTCACGTTTTTTAGGAAAAAATTGTTAGTTTTCTCGATTTAATGTAATTATTTGATGATTATTACAATATTAAGGCAAATATGGTAAAAGCGTACCAATCTGGCATGATTTTCATAGTTTAAATATTTTTTCAAACCATTCTATTTTACCCATACTAATATCGAAATGTGATATTTTTAAATTTCACTCCCAAAGAAATATTTTTGCTCCAGATTTGTCCAGATTGCTCATTTTGTTTGCAAATTGTACTCAAAAAACTTTACTGAAAACTGGCGTATTCTAAATTTTAATTCCAGATTTGGGCGAAAATTATTTTTTCGGAAGTAAGACTTAAGGGGGTTCTGAATGTGAATTGCTGTAATTTCTGGGTATTTGTAACCACTTTTCAACAGTCTGTAACTTGTGATTAAAATGATCAAACATGAAAATGAAGAAAATATATTGTTCTGTAAACACTTTTTATGATTTTTATATACCCAAACATTTTTTCTCATTGGTAACAAATTCGTAAATCGTATTACGAAAACGAGTTTTAAAAATGCACAATTTTTGCCCTGCAGTCAAAAACTCGAGCAGGTAATATACGAATTAGTTGTAACTTTCTAAATAACACGGAAACATAACAGTCAACCAAACTACAGTTAAGAGATAATTAGTTTACGTTCAGGTGATTCGTCAAAATGAAAAAAAATAAAAAAAAAGACTTTCGTAAACAGTGCAATCTCTCTTATACTATCATTAAAAATTATTTTTTATTAATGGAAACTATTAAGCGAATAAAATTCTTACAAACGACAGTATGGAATTTGTGTCAATTGGCATCGATTTTAATTGATTAATTAAACAGCGCGCACCGCTACTCCTTTGATAAGTCAAGTGCTATTATCATAATAAATAAGAAAAAAGTCTTTTTTCTTTCAATTATGCAGATTAAAATTTTTAAACATATTTCTCCTGCTCGATTTTTCTCGGAGAGTTCAATTCTGGCATTTA
>SCLH01001230.1:167462-191474 GCA_004367855.1 Oikopleura vanhoeffeni
ACCCCCTTAAAGGTGTGGGTGTCGCAGATTTTGACAGTTTACGAAGCTTTTTTTGGATAAACTAGCAGAGCTGATATCCCAAAAACTTTTGCATCTTGAAGAACAACTCTTCACGGTGATTTGTAATTTAACAGTAATCTGATACAATCCCACCCACGCCTACGCTTTTAAAAAGCCTCCTTAAAAAAACACTCAATACGCATTTTCTCCTTCAATTTTCACCATTTTTAATGATTTTTTTTTGTGTCAGGCTCAAGAGAAGCCTCACACATAATGCAAAAGCGCCTTTTCCTCAGAATTTTGCTTTTGGCGGCCAAAAAACGAAAACAACAATTATTGATTAATTTATGATTTAAATTGAAAGTGCGCTAATTTTTTTTCTTTTGACGCTACCAAGTTAAAAATTGCACCAAAATCCTTAGAAATGTTTAAAATTACGAAAAAAATTATTTTGACGCATTTTGTCAAAAAATTTTCGGTTTCTAAATTTTGTCAAAATTCAAAATAAAAAGTTGACATGGCCCTCAAGAGACGCCAAATCAAAATTTTGAAAAAAACTCTCAAATTAATTGTCAACCAAGTCTTGTGCTTTCAGATGCAGTATGAGGCGAAACTGTATCTCTTAAACTGGTGGAGGAGATACCTTTTGCCTGAGCCTCCATGACCACTTCATACATTTACTGTTTGTTTTTCGCTTTTTTTGCCGCCACAAGCAAATTCGATAAGACATATATGCATCGTATGTGTTTACCTTCTGATGGACCTGACCAAAAATGATGAAAATGACAGGTAAGAAATGCGTGATTGGAGTATTTATAAGGAGCTTTTAAAGCGTAGCAGTGTCGCGTACGGCTGGGTTGTATCAGATTATTGTTAAATGATAAATCACCGTGAAGAGTTGTTCTTCAAGATACATAAGTTTTTGGGATATCAGCTCCGCTAGTTTATCCAAAAATAGCTTCGTAAATGGTCAAAATCTGCGACACCCACACCCGCGAAAAATCGCCTCTAATCAACTCGTCATTGAATTTGAACCTATTATTCGAAAACATTTTAGGTATTTTTTTTCGATTCACATTGTTGAATTGTACAGTGTATTTTAAAAATAAGTTTTTGTGATCATTTTCCATCATTTTTGGCTGATTTAAAGTAGTTTGAGCCTTTCAAAAGGGCCTTGGAGGGTTAAACTCTCGAATTCGTAATAAATTCGCATTATTCAACATATTTTAACAAACTTTTTTAGGATCGTGCAAAGACCACGGACTATCGAAATACCGAGCTCTGATTATTTCTTTTTGACTTCAATCACCTAAAAAATTGGAAATTGTTTTTTACAACAATGGAGAATTTTTGTTTTTATCATTTTTCAATCCGTATTTCTTGATAGTCAACAATTCAAGTACTTTTTGTGTTCAATCAAACCGTGCAGAGTAGGCTGACCAAATATATTGCTAATTATTTCGAAAAATTTGTCATGTAACAAATAAAAGCAATTTTTAATTGCTTGTATATTTCCAACATTTAGCACCCACAACTCTCTTTAGTAATTAAGGCCCATTTCATTTTTTAAAGGAAAATATCTTAAGGAAATATTATATAAGAACAAAAATAAATTGTTTATAGCTACATCATCTTCTATATCTTTTGTATATCATATATTCCAGATGACACTGTGTAATTGACAAACTATTTTACGAGGAAATATTTCATTTAAATCTCTGCAACATTAAATATATCCTTTTACGCCCTACAAGTTTTTGCTCGGCAGACATGTTTCCTTTTGATGCAAAGTTAACTGAACACTGCTTTATTTTTAACTATAAGCTATCCGTAAGGTTATTCGAAACCGTATTGGTTTTAAACTCCTAGTCTAACATGCCGACTAAACTGCCGATTTAATCTCTTCACAGTGTGTTTGTTGTTTTTAATCATGGAATTTTACATTACGGTAAAGTCAACAAATTATCACGTTATCGTTTAAATAAGAAATAAGATATGCTGCAAAAATCTTTCAAATAATAAGAGCAAATTTCGGCAAATTTTCTGAAATTGTTTGCTCTACTCTGCTCTAAAACAGTTTTCTAGCTATTTTGCTCTTATCTGATGCCAAATTCGGACTTAGCTTCACTCCCATAAAAGTTGCCAAGGGGTTTGACTTGACAAATACCACTAGATGTGCTCTGAAATTGACCTGAAAGAGTGAAATAGAGCAGACTAGAGCAGAGTCTGCCAATTCCTGATTAAAAGGGAACTCATTAAAAAATCTCGGTAAGTGTGATTGCCCACTGATAATGAAAACTTGGTCACTGTTTTCTCAAAAAAGTACAGTATTATATAGAAATATATATAAAGTCCAGGCTATTGAGACTCTCAACATGTGTTTTCAACTCAGATACGACCTCAGTTAAAGATGTCCCAGCCGCCGTGAGGCGCTGCAGCGCCTCATGTTTTAAATGTCAATTATCTTTAGTTTTTAATTGAAGGACTTATTTACTAAAGCCGTTTATGGTTTAATTTAGACAATTATCTCGCTGATGGATCAAAAACTTCTTTTTTATTTTGATTATAAATGCATCCAATAGCAGTTCAAACAAAATCAGCGTTAAATCAAGTAAACTCTTCAAGATTGCTTAAAAATAGGATACAAGAGCATAACAGATGTGAAAAATCACACGTTTACGACCATATTCTTAATTGCGTTAAGTACCATAAGTCCCTAGAGGAAAAATACAGTACGGCTCCGAGCCTAACACAGTTACGAAACCATTTATATGAGCATTTTACAGCTCTATCAAAAAACTTGTCTAACTGGCATGAAAGAACCGCATTTGAAGGTTTAATGATAACTCAGTTACAACCTACGCTTAATAAGCAACTAAAATATAAAAAATTTGTATTTGTATGCCCGTATAACGATCGTTTGAAACAGACATAGAATAGTAGCCTTAATTAGCAATATCGACAGGCCCCTACTATCAAAAAAACATGTGCGAAATTTACTTTTGTTAACCTCGCAGAAACTTACTTTATCATTCTTTTTTTATGTTTCGAAAATGATTGAATAAATCGAAAGCTCAACAGAGTTAGTGTTTTTAATACAACAATGACAAATCAAGTAAAAAGTACTGAAAAAAATTAGAATTTAGAACAATGAGAACTAAGCTAAATTTTTACCGTTTGAAAATTATAACGACATCAACGTTATCAGCAGTGAATAAGACAAAGAAAGCTTGTTCAAATAAGTTTCATCTTCATATTTTCTAGATTTCTCAAAATATCTTATTTCTCATTTACGTGATCGTTTTTCGACTATACCGTAATGGAAAAAAAATCTTAGAATTTTCTGTAGAGTAGCCTAATATGTTTCAGACAGATTTGAGATTTTTTTGCAAAAAAAAGTACTGTAATTAAGTACTGTAATTCCGCAAAAAAACCGCACAAAAAATTCAGCGTTTACTTGGTCGACGATGATCCCATTATGTATAAGGCTTGAAAAAAACGTTTAAAGTCGATGAGGCGCTGCAGCGCCTCACGGGCGGCTGAGAGTTAAGACTAAAGGGGAAAATCGCAGGTGATGCGCTGATTGACCAGAAAATATTACCTACACTTGATATCTTAGATGTTTTCATCCTTAAAAATGAATTCATTTTAACTTTTGACGAATGTTTTCAACTCATTCGCGAGATAATTGTCTGAATTTTGACATCAAATACTCGAATGAGTTGATCTGTACATAAACAACTAAAGATAATTGGCGATTTATGATAAACGGTTCTGCATAACCCTACGGGCGACTGTTGTCCTAGTAAGACTGTCCTACCCGAGTAAAAAAAATATAATTATTATTATAATATTATATGGCTCAATATGAATTATGATTTGTTATCCAAATTCAGCTATTCCGTTAGAAATTATTTTGAGATGTAGATCAAGTTCTAAGAGTTTTACAACTTGCTCTTTATTTAAAAATCATTACGTCATGCATAAATCCTTGCATGTACATAATGGAATGGCTACATTTGGCTTAATCCATCCCCGTTCCTACATTTTCTGCAGTTATTATGCCATAAAAATGCACCCAAATCATCGTTAATGTTAAAAAGCACAAAACAACCCCAATAAGATCAAAAAAAAAATTTGAAATTTTTGACATATTTCGATTTTTCTGAGTATTTTTTTTCAAAATTAAGTTAAAAATAACGTTTGTTTCAATTAGACCCCCTAAAATTCAAAAATTCGGCTTGAGTAAGCCAGATTTTCTCTTAATGTTTCTATGCTTTCTTTGAGTACTTCGAAAAAATCGAAGCACATTTTCCGTGAAAATTTCTTCAACGTGACCTTAAAATTATTATTTTGGTTTGGTCGAAAATTGGCAAAAAAAAACGCCATGTCAAAGTTATATCTGTTGGAACTACTTTGCAAAATATTGCAGCTAATTAGCAAAATTTTAAAACCTGGGAGAAAATTTCGAGGCGTAATTCCAAAAAACGGTTGGTTTTGCATGTTCTAGAAAAAATATAAGCACTTATCGTCAGAAAAACGCCACTGCAAAGTTTGAATAGTTATTATACAAGCTTATGTTAAATTTGGGTTTTCATAAATAAAACCCTGGGAGAGATAGTTTTCCGTTTGGCTAGTCCTCTTTGTTCGCTTAAGTGTGAGGAGTGTGGCATACAAAACAATTTTGCCATATTTTTTTGCAATTGACAGGCTAGGTTACACAATTGCCAATCTGAATATAGATCCTTGACACTCTGTTGGCGATATTTCATCGAGAATATGTCAACTTGGGACCCGAGGATATCCCTAAGAGGGTCGGTGCATTCTTTGACAAATACCGGATATGGCTTTTGATGAAACTTCACTGGGTTAATTTTATCTCAACATACATCAAGTAATGTGATAATCCAGGTAACTTTTTAACTAAGATTTGAATTATTATTGTTTTTAAAAAATTTGAAGTTCGATTAAACTTTCGATTCGACAAAATTTTTGAAAAAATTCGAACATTATCAAAAAATGCTTTTTTGTCAATTTACTATTTCATTATTTTTCAAATCAACGAAAAAAAATCTTCAAATGGCCATTTAACTTGGCTAGGTGACAATATTTCTTATTGATTGAAAAATCATCTGCAGATTTTTTGGGATTTTCGCAGTCGAAACTATTTATTTTGAAAATTTCCTCATTTTTGTTCAAAAACTTTCAACAATTTTTTTAGAACCTTAGTGAAAAATCGAAAGGCACTTTCACTAGTATTAAATATGTTGTATTTCTCGCTCTTGTTAATACCTGAATCACATTTAAAACAAACCCTATGATACGGCAGAAATACCCAAGCCCTCATATCGGAATTAAAAAAAATTTTCACACTCAACTTCCGAATTGATAACGACCATTCACCGTTCAATCTAATTTTATTAACCAGCAGAAAAATATTCTTCGATTGTAAAATTTCGAGTTTTTGTCCGTTTTTTCACTAACTCAATTTCGAATTTTGACGTGAAATCGAATAAACAAATAATTTGAATGATCCAGAGTCGTGGCGAAAGCGTATTTAGCTCTGAACGAAAATATCTATAATGGAGCAAAACCGGCGCGTTTTTTGGAGTGTTTTTCAAATAGACGATTATAAAGTAAAATATTCAATCTAAAAAATCTCAGATTATAACAAAGTAAGCTACAAAGGGCAAATTGTGTCGAAAGTGTTTATCGAAATTTGAGATGGCAAAAGTGTCCCATCAAGACAATAAAAAATGAAAAATCAAAATCTGCAAAATGCCACCCCCTTAAAGTTAAGTTATTTAAAAATTAGCGACTCAAGTAATTAAAATAGTCTCAAAAAAACTTGCTACATGCACAATACATTATTACATTATATAAATATAGTGATGCAATAGACCACGAGCGCAATATAATCAATATAATAATAATAACCTCGACTATGGAACCGTTCTCGAACTTATATCCCAAAACGAACGAACGTATTCATACGTAGGGCAACAACGCCAAAAAATAGGTACTCGATTAAAGGGCGCATGAATCTGAAATTTTTTGTCTAGAACAGTTTTTTGACACGAAAACTTTTGGTACCTTTTTCTTTGCCTGCGACCACTCGTGGCGCTGTTAAAGGGTCAAAAAACGGTTTAAAGACTCTTTCAAAATAAAAGGCAAAATCGTGTATCGATATTTTTCATCGATAGTATTTTTTTCAGATTCAGAAAAAATCCCTGGCTCCAGAATGAATCCCACAATTTTGCCTCGAAAAATACAACGGTCACGTACACCGCGGAAATGGGGAGGTGCCAAAAAAGACACATTAAATCAAATTTCATCAATAAGTAATTTGAGAATAATGCCAAAGAATGCGCAATCAATCAAAATTTTCTGGAAACGTATAGCAACCATAGGTTCGATAAATCACAGGTGGTGCTAGTACGCGAATTAATGATTGGTGGTTAAACAACACCACGGTATTTGCATTTACTACGAAAAATTCAATATAATAAATAATAAAGCTGCCATACAGCAGGAAATCTGAAGATTCATTTTTATACATTTTTCGAAAAAAAATTCAAAATTTTGCTGGCTGCTGATGTCGAAAAATAAAATTGTCAAGAATCACTTGACCCCGGAAAATTAAACCGCGAAGGTCAATTTTGACTTGGAAAAAATATTCAAATTTTCAAAAATCAACAAAAATGGGTATCTTAGGTATCGAATGAGAAAATTAATCACTTTTCGTACAAATTAAAGGTGTAAGCATTTATAGAAAAGTCAACATGACCTCTTTGAGATCTTGTTCATTATAATAAGCATTTTACAAATTTCAATTTCAATGTGTTTAATATTATGATTTCCGTCGATGAATGAGAAGATTATAAAATTGTATTTCACGCCATGGACAAAATACGACGAGCAATCTTGTCAAGCTGCTGCAAAATCTAGCTGAACTTAATTATTTGATATCCCGCCGTAATAATCAAGCCTACAGCAGGCCAAAAAACTGATCTTCCTCTTCTACGTGCTTGCTCTTGATTCAAATACATTTATTTATCCTCAAAGACATTTCTTTTATCTCTCAAATAAATAGTTTTTACAGAATTTTGACCATGTACTTTTGTGCGTCAGACCAAATGTAAATTATCATGTTGTATCCTAATGAAAAAGATATTTCACTTAAGAAAAAGATTCAGAAAAGCAAGGTTGACCTCATTTATTATATATTCATATCACCTCTGAATGAACCTTTTTTGTTGGAAAAAACTCAACTCATTTTCCGCTTATATGACTAAAGATAATTAAATAATTTTTTTGTTTGGTAAAAAGTGAAAATAAATCTCTTATACAGCGGAGGCAATACGCCGGAAGCCTAAAAAAGGTTTACTCATTGTCAAATAAATTTAATAACATACATAAATCCCCTTATCAGGCTTCGCCGATTTTGGGCTCATTTTTAAACACAAATTCAAAACATAAACCCCTTATCGGCCTTCGGCCGATTGGCACCCCATTTTTTAACTAATTTAAAATTAAAAACATACCCTCTTTATCGGCCTTCCGCCAATTCGGCTCATTTTTTAACAAATCCAATTAACAACACTAAACCCCCTTATCTGGCTTCGGCCGATTTGGATCCATTTTTGAACCCAACTTTAAATAAAAAACATAAACTCCCTTTATCAAGGCTTTGCCGATTTGAACCCATTTTTAACAATTTAAATAAGAAAAATTTCTCGTCAATTCTGAGTTGAGTACCCTAACAACCATTTTTTGATGTTTCGATAAAAGTTTAAAGTTTGTGCAGTCGATTTGGAACTTGCGGTGTTAATTTCCGGGGTCAAAAGTCGACTTTGAGCAATTTATTTTTCGACGCAACACACCACAAAATTCGAACTTATTTTTTTTGAAAATTATAAAAAATGAAATCTTCCAGAAAATTTCTACTTTATGTGCGTTCATCTTATTCTGTTCATGTTGACTTTTTTTATAAATGGCTTGACTACTTACATTTTGTATAACGAAAATTGATAATTTCGTCATTCGGGCTAACCCTCAAACCCATTTGCTGTCTGATAAAATTAAAAAGTTGTTTCCAGTCGATTTGACCTTGCGGTTCATTTCCGGGGTCAAAAGTGACTTGAGCAATTTTATTTTCGACCCAATCACAGCCAGCAAAATTCAAATTTTTTTCGAAAAAATTTTAAAAAATGAATGCTTCAGAAAATTTCCTTCTAATCGGCAGCCGTTTTATATTTATTATTGGAAATTTTCTAATAAATGCAAAAATACCGTGGTGTTGTTTACACCCAACAAATATTAAATCCGCGTCCTAGCACCACCTGTATCATCTGAGCTTTATAGTTGCTGAATACGGTTTCCACGATAAATCGAGTGTAATTGCGCATCTTGCATATCTCAAATTACTAATTTGATAATTTGATTTTATGTGTCTTTTTTTGCACCTCCATTTCCGGTGCTACGTCCGTTGTATTTCGGCAAAAATTGTGAGAATGCAATCTGAGCAGAAATTTTTTTCTGAATCCAAAAAATACTATCGATGAAAATATCGATACACATTTTGCCTTATTTTGAAACGGAAAAGCTTGACCGCTCGACAGCGCACCATGGCTGAATCGAAAAATATTCAGCAAAACTTTCCTTTCTCTCCGTCAAAAATTGTCTTTGTCCCTAACTTTTCAGATTCAGGACTCTTTTGTCCGGTAGCCCTGAAATTTTGCGCGTTTGCCCTAACTTATACATACAAATAATCAACCAGCTTAAAACACGAAACGAAATTTGAGCCACTAGTGGGTAAAAGTGAGCTAAAAATACTAGAACTCCAGTTTTAAAAAAGAAATGATTAAAAAATATTCAAAACTTTAAATTCTAGGACGACAGTTAAAACCAAATTTGAATTGCTTTCGTAGAAAATTTTTTTTGTTAATTTAAATATTAATTTTTAAAATCTTTGAAAAATTTTGCGTAAATTTTGATAAGTTTTTGCAAAAACAGTCGAAATTTGACCTCATATTGCGGAAAGTTCAAATATTAACTAGACGTCAATGACCCTCACAGCACTTCAATAGCAAGAAACTATTTGTCACTTTGCTACGAATCATAGCCTAATTCATAGGTATGATTGCCGAGACGAAATCCTCTCAGAGGATAACACGCCCTGTCTAAATTTGTCTTATTTCGAGAAACCTTAGCACAAGCCTATTATGAATCATGATGTTATTTTTCATCGGTTCGAATTAAAAATTATTCATAAAAACTCAATTTAAAAATTGACGTCAAAATCTTAAAACCTAAATTCACTGTTCAAATTTTAAGATTATTTAATAATTTATAAATTTGAACGTAAAAAGCCAATTTAAAAATCTTCAAAAAGTCAATCAGATAAGTCGTTTTCAAAAGCTGAAATGAACCGGTTTGAACACTCTAATTTACTATAGAGAGTCATTTTGGCTTGAGAAAGAATATTGTTTTTACAATCCAGGCAAAATTTGTACAAATACGAATCGTTAATAAGATCCACAATTGAGTACTATAATCTTTTCCCTAGAGCTTATTATTCTCTAGACAAATAAATTTCGAGATTTCTGTTCTGAAATTTTAAATTACATTCCTATAATTGCGTCTAGTCTCGGAACATGTGTGACATATTTCCAGACACCGATTGCTTCTCTTGCCACATTAATCATATAATCGTAACCATTAGCAGAAAACACGCACAGAACACACACAAAACGATAAAGACAAGGTGGCTGCCTCAAAGCAACCCACTGACTTCTATCAGACTGGTAGCAAATTTATTGGGTTAAAAAAATATTTGTGAGAATTTTACACAGATTTTGATAAAAAAAATTGACATTTTTGAACTTTTGTTAAGTTTGGAACTTTTATGCAGGGTCAAAATCAGATTTTTTAATAATTATTTTATTACAATATTAACATATCCTTGTGACATACACATTTAGATATATGTATGCTGCTCTGTTTACAAGATTTATTGAAGCTTAAGATACAAAAAAATAATTCGGAATCTGATCTGACTAACTTTTTTCGACTCTGCTCCCTACCTATTTTTTTGTTAATCTGATTCAGGATTTCTGATCCACATCAGAACGCTTTATTTGGCCTTTCAGTCTACTCATGGTAGAACCATAAATCAGGTGCACCAATTTTTATATCAATTTTATTTATTCGTTGTATGTTTCGATGTATTTTAATTTTTATGAATTCTCTAAAAAAATTTATTTTGTTCATAATTTTGCCATGGGCTCCTTCAGCTAACTGAATACAGAAGGTTTGTGCATAAAAATCAAACGAACAATTTTAATGGTTTGGGTCTTTAATTTTCATTCAAAATGTTTTAAAAAAGATTTCAAGTAATTTGAGATTAGACTTTACACGGAAAATTCTGATCCATTCTATCGAATTATTTCTCACAACCTGAACTTCAAAAATGTTATTTTTTGATGTTCTACAATTTGAAGTTTTACTGGCGCAATAAACTTCACACTTAATAGCATTGGATACAGATTTTCTTGACTTATTCGGATAAAATATACATAATGAAATTCTTTGTAATCTCTATCGTTTTAAACCCAAATCAAAAATTTTGACTGGCATTAATGTATGTTTCAAGTCATATTCTCGTTTTGGCCTTTCTCTTTTTTCTTATTCGCCGAGAAGTGCGATGAAAAAAAAGTATGAATCTGCTAGCGCTCTTCTTTATTCGTCAAAGACAAATATGCAAGACAAAATCCGATAAGATCCCCTTTTTTTGTTTTTATTTATTCAAAACACATCACCACATAGGGTATTAGAAGCCCCAGTGAAAAGGTTCGTATGGTAAAACGCGGTAACTGTAATCAAATTGGGTAAAACAATGTCCTGTGTAATTAATTAAGATTGAGCGTAAATGTGTTTATTAGCAAAAAAATTTGTTTGATACGGGGAGTGGCGTTAGCAATAGCGGCGAACACGTGAAAAAGCTCATGAAATAAATTATGAGTAATTTAAGCTATAAAATCAGAAAAAAATAAAAGTTTACTATGCAGTCCGCTGACCCTTAAATGTAGTCCTCCTTAAAATAGTCCTCTTTAAATTGTCTCGTTAAGAGCGCACTTGATTAATTTTCAAAATAAATTTCATGATTTTTGGATTAAATAGTGATAAATATGGAAAATCAATTCTGTTTCACGAATTAATAAGTAAAAAATCTTAATTGAATCACAGGGGTGCGGCGTATAGGTTTATACGCCGTATAGTTGGAACGAGATAAAACTAACGTAGCCTCCGCAAAAACCTACGCTTTTCTGAAAAAACATAAGTTCTATTCGTTCCTGGCGTCGCGGCAGTATAGTTATAAGGAAAAAGATAGGGCTTTTTTCAAAACGTTCTAGGCAAAAGTCACAAAAGTTACTTAACGTGTCGAGTTCACATGGTGACACGACTTATTATGATATGCCCAGGGTTAAAATTACGTTTATAGAAACTGATTAGTGTAGATTTGTTGTCAAGACGTTGAGGTAACTGTCAGACGTTTTTAGAAGGTGCTATAATTAATCATACTAATTACTATATAACTATATTTAATAATATATGTAATTACTGAAGTATTTATTCGGCGTTAATTACTTTCCTTAGAAGCAATAAATTTTTTTAATTTTTAATTATTCTTGCAAGCGCTTGACGAACGTTAATTAGGCGTCCGCGTTTATCTAGAAATTGGGGCTAAACGAACAGCCTATTTTAAGAAATACTTATTCCAAGATTTCTCGTCACTAAAATAATTCTATACAAATTTCTCTATTTTGAAATTGTGAAGGCGAAAAATGTTTTCTCTGAAGAACGATAGTCTGGATGTTCTAGACAAAAAGTTAGAGACATTTTGACGTAATCGCCCTTTTATGGAAAATTCAGTTGATACCTGGAAAACTTTTAAATATTTTCCGCCGGGCTGGTTTTTTTGTCATACTATTCAAATAATTTAAATATGTTGAAGTAGAAACAACTTTCTCGAAAAAGAGTGGAATACCCTAAGCTGACCTTTTTTTAGCATCTCAAAATTACCTAAAAAATGTCACAAAAAAGAGATAAATAAGGTTACTCAAAAACTAAGCAAATGACAAGCACTTTTTGTTTAATTGTCTTCTGTCTAGAAATGTGGAGGGATTGCATTTCCATATACAGTATCTGCAGTGATGTTAGAAAACCGAAAATAAATCTCAAAATTCCCTAAAAAATGTCAAAGAAAAGAGAAATAAGGTTACTCACAAAACTAAGAAATGAAACCACTTTTGTTTAACTTGTTTTTGTCTAAAATTGAAGGGGATCATTAACCATCATACATACGATGCAGTGATGTCTAGAAAACAAATAAATCTCAAAATTCCCTCAAAAAATGTCATAAAAAAGAGAGAAATAAGGTTTACTCAAAAACTAAGCAGATGAAATGCCTTTTTTGTTAAGGGTGGTAGCACGATTGGCAGACTGCGTCAATTTAACATACGAAAATAATTACGTTGGGTTTATTTTTTGTGCTTTATTATCGTTAGCTGACCAAAATAAATGTGTATCGAGGCTCATTAAATATCTATTTTATCATTATAACGAACGATTGTGAGTCAAAATTTTATTTTAAATTGTAAATTTTCGACGAAAAAAATTCAAAGCAGTAAGAAAATTAAGCATTTTTCGTCCAAAATTTTTTCTGACTAAGTTTTAATGAATCTGTAAAATAAAACGAAAAAACATAGCCATTTAAACTTTTCATGCCATGTCTACAATTTTCTGACTGGATGTTGAAAAATCATGAAATGTTTTTTTTGTCCATTTGTTGTCGACTCTTTAGAAATATTATGAAATTTCCTGCAAATCAAGTCCCAAAAATTTTAAGTCCAAAATTGTTGTTTTGACAGATTCGAATCTTAGGTGAAATGAATCTCCATGTTATATGTATCCATGACTCAAATGAGTCATTTGTAATTTGAAACCCAATGGGGTCAATTACAAAAAATTTGACCCAGAAAATAGTCGTCAAAAAAATTTTCCAAGTCTCCTCCAATTTAAAATCAATTTCCTATGTATAAAGTTTCTGAGAAAACCGATAATTTTGTTAAACCGGTTATACGGTAACCGGTAAATGTATTGTGGCGAAGACTCGAGAAAGTCAGTAACTACAAAATCATTGGCCTTCGAATGACTATTCATACAACTCATCCAATGCTAGTTTTTTTAAATCTATCAATGCACAATTATGCCCTAAAAAAAAACACGCATGTTTGGACATATGGGATTATTCTTTGATTAATTTCCGAATCCAAATTCGTATAATAAATTTAAAGCTTTTCCTATAAGACCACTGTTTGGCTATTGAAAAATTCAGAAAATAGCCTCAAAATGGAAGTAAAAAAGTTCTCTTCCTGAGATAACTTGAACAAGATTTATTTAATTACAAAGTCGAAAATGCTTCAAATCGTTTTTTAAATGCTTTATTTGAAAGCACCGTTTTAAACATTTCAATATCTGAAATTCTGACTCTTTAGACCCCGATTGCCATTAAAGTCGGTTGGTTTGGAATTTAAAAACTTTACTTTCAAATGCCTTAAGTGGAAACGGTCTTTTGTCAATTTGAGCTGATTATCTATTAAAAATTTACTATTTCGGTTTAGGCTGATTTAGCTAACAATTTATGAAAACTTAGAATACTAAATAATTTAAATACGAAATTTCGAATTTCTTGACCAAAATTCCAACCCAAGATCGACTTTACAGCAAAGTGATAATTTTTTATAAATAATAGATTTAATTTTAAGCTCTTTAGCTCCGAACGTGAATCATTTGTGGACAATTTCTAATGTCTTTCGAGTGTTTTGAGAACGAAATACCCCAGAACAAATTACAACAGCCAAATGGTTATATTCAAAAGATATTGAAATTTATACATCTCTAGCACACTAGGTCATTTTTTAAAATTCAGACTGTGATTTCAATTTTAAGACCCGATACCTTAAATTCGGGTTTTTAGTCTAATTTTGTCGATTTAATCCAAAAATTCTCAAATTAAAATTTTTGATAAAATGGTATAAAAGCGTAATATGACCCCAAATTGTTAAACATGACCCAAACGTAATGTTTCAAATGGGACCTTGCCAGTCTTTTTGAGTTTAAAATCCGCCTAAATGGAGGACTTATCAAGTTTCCGTCCTACATTTAACTTCAAGATATATTTAAACATCTCTGCTCTTTACGCCCTCGAGATTTCAAATGAAAAATTGGCTCAAAAAATAGTCATTAAACTTGTGTTGGATCACACGGAAAAGATATACACTAAATTCAAGTTCAGAATCTTCATAAACAAGTTTAGGAAACTTTTTCGTATTTTGTCGAAAATTTCGTTTTTCGTCCTTCTTTTTCAAAATTGGGACTATCCCACCGAATTTCCAATTTTTTTAAATCTTAAACATGAAACATTGGTATTCTCGTCTTTCATAAAAAAACAGCCGGCGGAAAAAAAGTACAAAAAAGTTTTCTATAAAAAACTAGCAATTTTGAAGACAAAGGCAGTCGAAAAAGTCTATATCTGTTTTCCTGAAGTCCTGAGAGGGTTATAATTGTCAATGAATATCGCCTTAATTTTTCTACAAATCAACATATCCAATCATTTTGAGCATTTTTGGTCGAACAAATCAAAGCTGCTCAACAATTTAAGAAAAATTCGAATTTCAAGAATGAAAACTTTTTAAAATTTTAGAGATCTAATACTTTTAACCATTTCTAGTTTGGGCTTAGGACAACCGCGGACGGCCTAAGCGCGTGTTGTATAATCCGCTGAGTTTTTCAAGAAAAAAGTGTTATGATATCCACCAAGTAGCAATCAAGTTTTCAGTAAAGACTTCTTTGCGACTCAAAAACATTTTAAATTTCTCTCGCCTGATAAATGAGTAGTTTAGCAGGTCTTATTTTTCTTGAAACCTTCTTTGGAATTCATGTTTTTAAATTAACTTTATTCATTGTTGATGTAAATCAAAGTACACGAATAGTTAACGCAATTTTTAACTCTAGATATGTACAACATGACCAATCAGAGCAACATTGTTCCCAGAAGTACGCGATATAGAAAGTACGCGTATAGTCCGGATTATACGCGTATATTCGGGGTTTGGGCTCGCACCGTTCTAACTATACGCCGCACACCCGTAATTAAGAATTACAGTAGACCCGAGTTAATTATAACAGTCTTACTGATATGAAAGTATAGGACAGAAATTTGGATATTGGATAGCCTAATAAATGCTAAACTTATAGCACCAAAACGAGAAATCTTTCAAAATTACTATCACTTAATTAAACAAAATGAGAACGAAAGTCAATAAATTCCATTATCTGCTATTTTTTGCAATTTTGTCTCATATAACTGAGCTTTTTATTTTGCTTAATATTTCTATCTCACAAAAATACCATGTACTACCATTTAACTGAAATAAAGCGTTAACTCCCTCACACCCTTCTGACTATCTCAAAGCAAATTTCGGGAGCCAAAACGGCAGCAGACATAACATCGTCACAGAACTACAATTCAAATATGTCATGAATTGCAAATTTATTTCAAAAGTATGTTGAATCAATTTTATACTATGAGCCCGTTCGAAGTTATTTTTTCCTACTTTTTTTAGGATTTTTCAGAAATTTTTCTATAAAATTAATTGTGAACGATAAATAATTATCAAAATTCTGAGACCAAGTTGTTAGGAAATATCCTAAGTATTCTTTTTGATAAAGTTATTTATCTGCAGCTCTATACAAGTAAATTTTTTCACAAGTGCTTTATGCAAACAATAATAATCGAAAAAAAATATATTTTTGTAAAAAATTATTTTTTCGAAAGATGAACGGCAATTTAACAGAATAGAGCCGACAAAGACAAATCGATAAAATATAGAACAAAGGTGGTACTGATTTGATTTCAGCTGATTACAATATTTTCACATTTAACTGCATATCATTTTGACGGGGCGCCGGATATGAAATAATAGTTTTGTAAGCGAAAGATACATATTTTCAAAATTGGAGACAGCTTAACAATAGTAAAGTTTCACTCCTAATTTGTACTTATATGTTTATTGTAAAAAAATGTATGGTTTTTCAAGAAATACAAAGGTGAGTGAACCTCTCTTTTCCTCGCATATCTAGTAACAAACTCGAAATTATATAAATGTTAACGTGTTTGTCACTATTATTTAATCCTTGATCTCAAATCAAAGTGACAAATAATAGATCGATCTCTTCCCAGTTTTCCCGGATAAGCGCTCAAAATGCCTTTATAGATAGCTTTTGTGTGAGGCAAGTTCCGTTCTGGTGTGAGAGGTTAAGTCTTGGTGCATTTTGACACGATTGCACTTTTCAATTTTTGTCTTGAATAGTAAAAACTTTCTTTACCACTATAATTGCAATAAAAAGTTTTCAAGCGTAAGTGCCACTTTTGAGCTCACTTTATGATCTATCTTTTTTCAGATCGATTATTTTTACTAAAATCGTTTTGTGAAAAAACCACTCAAAAAACCGCGTTTGCACTTAGGCTGTCTAAAATCCATAAAATTTTTTTATTAATAGAAGCTCAAAAAAATGGTCTCGACACCATGGAAAATTATATATATTAGTTTGTATATGATTTCTACTCAAAATCCGAAAATTAAAACTTCCGAAAAAAAAAGACGAAAAAACGAACATTTTAGCACATCGAAAGAAACTATTTATTTTCATGAGTTATAATTTACTTAAATTTATGGATCGGCTTTACATTCGGTGAAAATATTTTTTTAAATTATTGATAAAGAGGCTTAACTAAGATTTTGCGCAAACCGTAATTTTCATTACCCAAAAAATAGATGATCAGAGTATAAACAAGACAAAAGAAACAAAACTAAAGCATATTTAAATAAGTGAAAGTACCATTCCAAATATTTTCAGCTAAAACCAAAAAATTTGAAGAATTTTTTTCGTTGATTTGAAACAAATACGAAAAAAATTTGAAGGAAAAATAAGGCATTTTTCGATGATGTCGGAAGTCTTTTTTCCCAAAATTTCTCAATAATTTGGTCGAATTCGAAACGTTAATTTCGAAAACTCAAAATTTCTTCTTAAAACAAACTCGAAAATTATTTCGTTACAAAAGTTGCCTTAAGTATAACAATACTTCTTGTGCGTAAATTGAGAAAGAAACATATAAACCCCAGTAAAAATTTTCATCAAGAGCCCATATGTATCTGTCCAAATGCATCCGAGGACCCTGAAAAGCACAATCACTGAAAGTGAATAAATAGTCGGTAATTTTTAAGAAAAATCGTGCTCATTAATTACAAAACTCTCACAAAATAGCGTTTACTCTAGAAAAAAGCTTCCGACTTTCATGCTGGAAAGGCTTCGAAGCCAATAACCTTTTTTTCCTCATAACAATCAATGAAAACATCAGGAATAGTAGTTCGTAATCTTGGAAACACATTTTACTTCGATTTTTCATAGATGTTCGACCAACCAGTAAATTGAGTTACCGCGACGCAAATTTTTTTTTGAAGTTCTATTTCTTTTTCCGCCTTATTCAAAAACAACGTCATTCCGGGAATGTACAAGGCCCCAAGTGGTGAGCCAATGTTAAGGATTTAATCTTGAGACTTAGAAAATTTAATGCCAACAACAAAGATTCCTTGGTACGGTTTGCTGGAAACTATATTAGCAACTATGGTCTTATTTTGACACATTCGGCCCGGGGATCTAGAAAAAAACTTTAACTTTTCAACAACATTATTTTTGATCTTAGCACGTTTCTGTTCAAAAATCAGACCAAGTTCAATATTGTTTCCTAGCAAACCTTACCCAAGAATCTTTGGTGGATTTAAGTGTCTAATTATCACTTTCATATTCAAAACACTTCGATTCTCGCGCACTTTTTTGTAGATTACAGCGAAATTCAAAAAATCCTTACAACATCTTGCTTACACCCTGGCTTGTTACATTCCGAAAAATGACGTTGTTTTGAAAGAAGGCGAAAAAAGAACTTCTCAAAAAAAAATTTGCTCGCGGGTCACTCAATCTTACCCGATTGGTCGAACATGCTGGATGAAAAAAGTGAAAGTAAATGTGTTTCAGAGATTACGAGACTACTATTTAGTATTTCAATAAGATTGTTATGAAGGAGAAAAAAGTATGAGCCTTCGAAAAAGCCTTTCCAGCAACGGACACCCCTTAAGGCTCAGTGCTAATTTGATCAATCCTGAAGGGCGCTTTTACCTGGTATATATTATAATAAATCCCTTGAATTACCATCAATTTGTTTAGAATCTCAGGCAACTTTTGCTAAACTTTGAGATTTGTATTATTGCCGTTTTTACAAAATTTTGATTGTAGAATTCAACTTTTCGAATTCGTCCAAATTTGAGTATGTTTGGAAAAAGTTCGAAAGGTTTAATAAGAAATTTTCCGTTCTAGTTAATTTATGTTTAACCTGTACGCCACCACGAAACTCATTGAGTCCGAGATTGCCTTCGACCACGAAGTTCTGTAAATTTAACCGCTGAATATCTATTTCGAGATCCCCATGATTACGATACAGAAATTCTGAAATTAAAAATATCAACTAAAACTGAATTTGCATTAATATCCTCTGAGTTACTACCTCTCGAAAGACAAAAAAACAAAATATTTTGAGTTCCTCTCTTTGAGTCAGACACGACTCAAAACAAACCCCTCTCCAATTAAGTGTGCAAATAATTCGTATCGGTAATATCAGAGAGAACTCGAAATGGTATCGCAGAATCTCCGAAAATATTCAAAATAAAATGCTGCTGAGATAATTTTTTATGAAGTTCCAGCGCTTGCAAAAATGAGAGAACGTTTGTTTCGAGCACTTCTGTCTCACAAAAATTACGAATAACATTTTCCGAGTTGTTTATTGATGATTACGAATCCAATCACTTATCACAAAATTGTTTCGGGCCATTCAACCATCTTTTAAAAAAATGAAATCCGACTTTTATTTTGTCGACGCGAGCGCTTTACGGTGAGTTTATTAGAATTTTTGAAAAAAAAACCTGAAAATTAACTTGTAATTAAAAAAAATCATACATTTGAACTCGGTATCAATAATATATAACCCCACTTACGAAGACTACTCTCTAGTAAATATATTACTTGAAGTTAAATCAAATTACAGCTTTACCCCTAATATTTTTTTGATATTTGGACCGGGCCTGATAATTCCGGGCACTACGGGAATGAGGCTCGCCCACATGCTCCGCTGTGGAAATCATGACCTTCCGATTGCTCTCTATCCATTTTCAAATTGCTCTCTAATCATTTTAAATTTTTAAAACATGAGGACGAAGATGATCATTTTTTTGACATTCTCAGATGATAAATAATCGATCTTGATAAGATTTGAGGAAGAAAATTCTGATGTACATGACGTAGTAATTCGACAAAAAATATTTCTCCGACATCGATATTCTATGCTTAAACCTTTATGAAAACTGCCAGAAAACTATTGAACGAATTAATTATACAATTTTTAATCATATTAGTAGAGAAAACAAAAAGCTACGAGAAAAATAGAAAATTTTCGGAAATAAAAAGTTTACAACAATAAAAAAAACTCGAATAATACGATCGTAAATTTTTTAAATAATGCTGTGCGCAGAAATAACTATTAATTATTAATCATGTGATTAAAATGTATACATTTAAAAATGTTGGGTTTTGAACAAGCGTCAAAAATATCGAAAATGTCCTCCTGGGCGCAATAGCTGGTGTGACCACTTAAAATCGATATATGTAGTAAAATAAAAATTAGCGTTGAAGATAATTGGTTTGAACTATGTGCCCAGCTCAAACTTTTAAATCGGAGATGGTTCTGTTTTATGATTTGTTCGAAAAGTGCCGTACAATATGTACGAAGTGGTGCGTACCCGGGTAGAAATATGTCGACGTACAGGTAAATATTTGTTCGAATCAACGAGAAAAACGTCTACAAATATGGTCAACTTTAACTTTCGAGCTAAATAACCACATATTTTATAGCTCTGAAAATCAATATGACATTTTTTTTGGTGATTTTGGTCGACAACTATTTGGAAATATTTGCAAAAATTCTTCCTCATTTCTGTTCCAAAAATATCTGTAACTCTACTCTGAAAATCTAACAGCTAAATATAGACATTCACTTTTATTGTTTCAAAATAAATGTCCTCGTTTGTTTCTCGCATTGTTCATAACTCTAAATCATAAATTTTTTTGAACCGAAACTGACGGTTTGCGCAAAAACCTCATAAATCCAGAATTCAACAAATTTTCATTGCACCAGAAATTCGGTGACCCGAAACTTGCCAAATTGTTAACCGATCCATCAACGTTGAGAAAATTTATTCATCAACTCATGAAAAAATTTTCTTTTTCGATGTGCAAAATTTCGTTTTTTTTCGTCTTTTTCAAAATTTTAATTTCCGATTTCGACGTAGAAAATCGTATAAAAACAATTAAATAAACTTTTCAACGGTGGATGGGTCGGTGTTAAGAGTTCTAAATAATAAAAACAATAAATCACTTCAATTAGATACCCTAAAGTACACACGCGCGTTACTTAGAGTGTTTTTTAAAGATGAATTTAAAAGTAAAATACGATCTGAAAAAAAACAGATTAACGAAGTACAGGCTTATAAAGCTCAAAAGTGGACAACTTTTTTAGAAAAGTTTTTATTGAAATGCACAGTAGACAAAAGTTCCCATCAAGAGAAAAATGAACAAAAGACAAATTTGTCAATAGCACCGAGGCCCATTAAAGCGCCTTGGAAAAAGGAAATGCACGTTACAAGTGTAGATACAGGTTGAACTGGGTCTTCTCCTCCATCTTTTACTATAACACTGACGCAATTTTCCGAAAAAAGTGGCCCAGCGGCCAGAATATGGTGCAGCGTTGCCGGATACTAGCTTACAACATGATCTCGGAGACCGTTATTTGACATAAAGAAGCGACTTTAGCTAATTCGTAGCTAAGTTACTAATAAATTTTGGTTAAACTTCCGTTATTTCCTGTGCCTGATGAAACTTATGAGAAAAGCGCGAAAGCCACGCGGAACTTAGCAGACTCCTTCTTCCCAGGATTGTTTAATACTGTAATCCAGTACATAATGAATACAAATGACACTGCAGAAAAATGATAAGATGTTTGAAACTTCCAAGACTACAACATAAATGCAAATAATTTATATATTTAAACTTATTAAATAAGTTTTATATATTGATAACAAATTTTGATTAGTATTTAAACTTTAATTTGATATATTTAATTGATAAATATGTTTAAAAACTTCAAATGAACTAGAAGATGAAAACTGCAACAAAAATAATATTTCAAAATGATTTGATTATTTAAATAATATTTAAATTATTGAATCATATTTTAATTTATATATAATATATAATTATTATATAACAACAGAGGTTTCGAGGCGGTGAAAAGAATACACTGTTCCCGGAGACTCGCCATATTTTTAGGAGAATCTCCCAGCTGTTACTTTTTGCTTCCCTGCCGAAAAAAAACACATACTGTATATAAATTACGGGGCTTCCTGGTCCACTCTTTACTCATATTTTTTTGGCCAAAACTTTTTTAAACTACAGTCGCCTAATTGAAAACAACTAGAATAGCTCAAACTGAGCACAAATATCTTATTAGTATAAAATAAGAAAAAAATGGTCATCGAACAAAATTTATTTTACGTGTTCTAGGAAGATTTCTGAAATTGTTAATTAAGATATTTTGCCAGTTTGATGCTATCTAAAATAATCAGAATAAGTTGTTAAGAAGCCGAATTATTTAAAAATTTGGCCTAAGAATCTAGTACCAAAAAGTGAACCAGGAAAGCCTCGTAATCGATAGTGGTGAAATTTAGAACTTGAATTCATTCACATAAACCAGAAAATAAAATATATGTACTTTATGATTAACCTTGGAGGCCACAGAGCTTTTCAAAAGCGAACCACTTAATCATCAAAAATGGCAAAAATATTATCGCAGACATTTTCATTGAAAATCGTCATTTCAAAAATCGATGATGCAAATAAAAAATAAGCCTTAACTGACTTTTTCGGTTATAGGTCCAAATGTTAGTGACGATGTGATTGAACGCGCACTTTGTTCGCCTAAGTCTCCACTTCTGATGAAAATTAATTTCGACTTGAAAATAGAATAACAAGTTGAAATAAGCCATTTTTGGGGAAAATATTTCAGTTCATTTAACAAAGTAAATTACATCTTAGAGCACTGGACAAAAATATTTCTACGAGTGAAATTCCAAAAAATTTAATTTTGATAATCGTATAATCAAGAATTGGTAGGTTTTCAGCCGATTTGATTCAAGATATAAACGTGTATAAACGGCCTTGTTATAGAAACGATAGTCCGGAACCAACAAAAGGTGACAAAAATGGTCGGGTGGCTTTCTTATTTTCGATGTAAGAATCTGACTAGAGGCTATATTTTTGAAAATTTATAATCCTTAAATAATTGATAAATCAAAATTTCTCCTACACTTCTTTATGTAATGCCTGAAAATTGCGTTTCTGAGAGTGGGGGAACGAATCGAAAATAATAAATTGGTGGTTCAAATATCCCTTTAACACCTTTCGCTGAATCTGCGAGATGTACTGAAAAGCGGTAGGGAGCCATCCTCACCTCCCAGACCCCCTCCACCACTCAAAAAAAAAAAATAAAAAAGATGAGCCCTTTTCAGCCACATCTCTCATTCAGCGAAAGGTGTTAAAGGAATAATCGATTTTATTGCTCGACTTCTTCAAATCTTAGCTAAAACGCTAATTTTAAGAACCTAATGTAAGAGTGCAATAGTATACATTAAACTGTATAAGCAAAACGAATTTAACCGAAAAATTCTTAGGTTTCAGATTTAAGAACCAGTTTTCTCCAAAAAAATTTTAAAATTACTAAAAGGCATGTTTTCAGGGTTGAAAGTTAAACGGTGATTTGAGCTATCTAAATCAGAATCAATCCAAAAACACCTTTAAGGGGTCAGCGGATCGCATAAAGACTTTTGTACTCCAATTTACAGACAACAAAATGCTTGAAACTGTGAGAATTAGTCATGGTAACTCATCCGTGATCTACAAAAATAATTATAGAATTTTTGGTCGACCTGTGACCAACCCATGCGACAGTCTAAGAGCACCTACACCGAATTACACTCCTAGACTTGCATACATCTACACTCAAACTAGCATCAACCACGAAAACACTTATTGGTTGTGTATTGATGAAGATTTTGCACACTTTCAACTAGTTTTTTTCTAGAACTGCGAAAAACCGCCTAATTGTCAAGAAATTTCGCTCTTCAAAGTACTACTCCCCATAGTTACATTCAAGAATGCCGTATTAATTGGTAAAAGAGGAGAATTTTTTTTGTTATTTGATAAGCCGAATTTGAAAATGGTTTTGTTGATCTACGAATCGCATTTTAGTAAACCGGAAGTGAAATCTTGGAAAATGACAAGTCGTCGTATTTTCCGATATTGAGTTTTTGGTCGAAAATTAAGTCATGCAGATTGTACACTTTTTTCCGACGATATAGCGAAAGCACAAAAAAATGTAAAAATTATCTTTTTATTTTTATCTTCAACGTTAATTTTTTAACTTTCTTAAAATAACTAATTATCTGTGAAAACTATAAAAAACCACTTTCCACTGTACATCCCATTTCCAACTAAACCCAACTATAGAATTTTTTGAAGACGATATTATAAAACTTCAAAATTGTCGGGTGAAGCGGCTAAAAGTCTGGTTCCTATTTGCGTACAAAAAATTTCCTTGATATGAAAATTTTTTCCATGAACAATGGTCAAACAATGCCAAAAGTAAAGAGAAACAACAACTTTTTGAGATAAAATTGACCTTCATTGCCGTTTGATATTAAAAAATGTTCTTACTATCTAAAGAAA
>SCLH01001230.1:191495-209979 GCA_004367855.1 Oikopleura vanhoeffeni
ATTTTCCGTTTGGCTTAGTCCTCTTGTGTTATGTGTGAAGGAGTGTGGCATACAAAAAAATTTGGGCCATATTTTTTTTGCAAGTTGAAGGTAGTTCTCAAATTGGCTAATCTGAATATATTCTTGACACTCTGTTTGGCTGATATTTCATCGAGAATATGTCAAATTAGGGACCGAGATACCTTAAGAGGGTCGGTGCTTTTGACAAATACGGATATGGGTTTTGATGAAATTTCACTGGGTTTATATATTTAATCTCAACATACCATCAAAGTAATGTTTGATAATCAGGTAACTTTTTAACTACAGATTTGAATTATTGTTTTTTTAGAAAATTTTGAGTTCGATTTAACTTTTCGAATTCGAAAATTTTGAAAAAATTCCGAACATTATAAAAAATGCTTATTTTTTGTTCAATTTCTATTTTATTATTGTTTAAAATCAACGAAAAAACTCTTCAAATGGCACTTTAACTTTGGCTTAGGTGAACATATTTTCTTATATGCTATTTGAAAAATCATCTGAGATTTTTTTTGGATTTGGTCGAAACTATTTGGAAATATTTTGAAAATTTCCTCATTTTTGTTCAAAATTTTTCAAACAATTTTTTTAGAATCTTAGCTGAAAATATCTGAAAATGGCGACTTTCACTATATTTAAATATGTTTTTTGTATTTCTTCGCTCTTGTTAATACTCTGAATCACTTTTTTAAACGAAACTACGGATCGGCGAGAATACTGAAATACTCCAAGGCCCTCATTATCCGGAATTAAAAAAAAATTTTCACACTCAAACTTGCCGAATTGATAAGCCGACCCATTCACCGTTTCAATTTAATTTATTTAACTCATGCAGAAAAATATTTCTTTCGATGTGGTAAAATTTCGGTTTTTTCCGTCTTTTTTCACTAATTTAAATTTTCGATTTTGACGTAGAAATCGTATAAAATAAAATTTGATGAATCCGAGTCGGTGGTCGAAAGCGTATTTTAAGGNGACACCATGGAGCAAAACGCGCGTTTTTTGAGTGTTTTTTCAAAAGACGATTTATAAAGTAAAAATTATCAATCTGAAAAAATTCAGATTATACAAAGTAAGCTGAAAAGTGGCAACTTGTGTTCGGAAAAGTTGTTATCCGAAAATTTTGAAGTGGCAAAAGGTTTTCCCATCAAGACAAAAAAAATTGAAAAAAGTGCAAATCTGTCAAAATGCACCGACCCCCTTAAGTTAAGTTATTTAAAAATTAAGCACTGTCAAGTTAATTAAATATAGTTCAAAAAAAACTTGCCTACATGGCAAAAATTACATGATTTACATTATTTATACAGTATAAAGTTGTAGCAATTATAGACCACGAGAGTGCAAATAAATCATATAATAATAATAATAACCTCTGACTATGGAACGTCTCGGGAACTTTATATCCCAAAACGAATACGAACCGTATTATACGATACAAAATAATCAACCAGCTTAAAACAACGAAACGAAATTTGAGCCACCTAGTGGGTAAAAAGTGAGCCTAAAAATACTAGAATTCCAGTTTTAAAAAGAATAAATGATTAAAAAATATTCAAACTTTAAATTCTTAGGACGACAGTTAAAACCAAAATTTGAATTGCTTTCGTTAAGAAATTTTTTTTGTTAATATAAATATTAATTTTAAAATCTTTGAAAAATTTTGCGTAAATTTTGATAAGTTTTTTGCCAAAAACAGTCGAAATTTGACCTCATATTGCCGAAAGTTCAAAATATTAAGCTAGACGTCATGACGCGTCACAGCAATTTCAATAGAAAGAAACTATTTTTGTCACTTTGCTACGAATCATAGCCTATGATTCATAGGCTATGATTGCCGAGACGAATCCTCTCAGAGGATAACAACGCCTGTCTAAAATTTGTCTTATTTTCGAGAAACCTTAGCACAAGGCTATTATGAATCATGAGTGTTTATTTTTCATCGGTTCGAATTAAAAATTAATTCATAAAAACTCAAATTTTAAAATTGACGTCAAAATCTTTAAAAACCTAAATTCACTGTTCAAATTTTAAGATTTATTTAATAATTTATAAATTTGAACGTAAAAACTGCCAATTTAAAAATCATTCAAAAAGTCAATCAGATAAGTCGTTTTCAAAAGCTGAAATGAACCGGTTTGAACACTCTATTTACTATAGAGAGTCATTTTGGCTTGGAAAAGAATATTGTTTTTACAATCCAGGCAAAATTTGTACAAATACGAATCGTTAATAAGAATTCCACAATTGAGTACTTAATCTTTTCCCTAGAGCTTATTTATTCTCTAGACAAATAAATTTCGAGATTTTTGTTCTGGAAATTTTAAATTACATTCCTATAATTGCGTCTAGTCTCGGCACATGTGTGACATATTTCCAGAACACCGATTGCTTCTCTTGGCCACCATTAATCAATAATCGGTAACCATTAGCAGAAAACAACGCACAGGAACCACCACAAAACGAATAAAGACAAGGTGGCTGCCTCAAAGCAACCCACTGACTTCCTTCATCAGCACTTGGTAGCAAATCTATAGTTGGGTTAAAAAAATAATTTGTGAGAATTTTACACAGATCTTTGATAAAAAAATTGGACCATTTTTGAACTTTTGTTAAGTTTGGAACTTTTATGCAGGGTTCTAAAATCAGATTTTTTAATAATTATTTTATTAACAATATTACACATAGTCTATGTGACATACACATTTTATGAATATTTATGCTGCTCTGTTTTACCAAGGATTTATGAAGCTTTAAGATACAAAAAATAATTCGGAATTCTGATCTCGACCTAACTTTTTTTCGATCCTGCTCCCTACCTATTTTTTGTTAATCCTGATTCAGGATTTCTGATCCACATTCAGAACACTGCTCTTATTTGGGCCTTTCATAGTCTACTCATGGTAGAACCATAAATCAGGTGCACCAATTTTTATATCAATTTTTATTTATTCGTTGTATGTTTCGATTGTATTTTAATTTTTTATGAATTCTCTTAAAAAAATTTATTTTTGTTCATAATTTTCGGCCAATGGGCTCCTTCAGTAAACTGAATACAAAGGTTTTGTGCATAAAAAATCAAACGAACAATTTTTAATGGGTTTTGGGTCATTTATTTTTCATTCAAGAATTTTTTAAAAAAATTTCAAGTAATTTTGAGATTAGACTTTAACACGAAAATTCTGATCCATTTCTGATCGAAATTATTTCTCAAAACTGACTTAAAAGAATAATTTATTTTTGATGTTCTACTAATTTGAAGTTTTACTGGCGCCCAATAACATTTTCACTTATTTAGCATTGGATGACAGATTTTTCTTGACTTATTCGGAATAAATTATACCATATGAAAATTTTCTTTTGTAATCTCTATCGTTTTTAAACCCAAATCAAAAATTTTGGATGGCATTTAATTATTGTTTCAAGTCAATATTCTCGGTTTTGCCTTTCTTTTTTTCTTTTCGCCGAGAGTGAGCGGATGAAAAAAAGTATGAATCTGCTAGCGCTCTTCTTATTCGTCCAAAGAACCAAAATGAAGAAAAATCGATAACGATCCCCTTTTTTGTTTTATTTATTAAAATATCACTCACCATAGGGTAATTAGTCAAGCCCAGTGAAAAGTTCGGTATGGTAAAACGCGGTAACTGTAATCAATTGGAGGTCAAACATATGTCCTGTGTAATTAATTAAGAGTTGAGCGTAAATGTGTTTATTAGCAAAAAATCTGTTGATAAGTGGCGTTAGCAATTAGCGCGCCACGTTGAAAACGCTATGAAATAATTATGATGTAATTTAAGCTATAAAAAATCAGAAAATAAAGTTACTATGCAGTCCGTGACTTCCTTAAATTAGTACTCCCCTTAAAAATGTCCCTTTAGTAAATTTGTTCTAGTTTAAAGGCGCAATTGATTTAATCTTTCAAAATAAGATTCATGTTTTTGATTTATAATTAGTGATAAAATATGAGAAATCAAATTTTGGTGTCGAATTAAACGAGTAAAGAAGATCTATATTGTGAGAAATACAAAGTGGGGGGCGGCGGTATAGTTATAAGGCGTCTAGGTTGCGGAACCCGTAGAATAAAACATACGGTATGCCTCCGCAAACCTAGGACGCTTTTGAAAAGACTAAATTTAAGATTCGTTCCGGGTGCGGCGTATATGTTAAAATGGGAACTAAGATAACAGGGCTTTTTTTCAAAACAGGTTCCTAAGCAGAAAGTTCACAAAGTTCACTTAAAGAAAAACTGGTTCGTAGTCACCATTGTGAACACGCTGACTTATATGTGGCCTCTGGGTTTAAAATTACGTTAAGAAAACTGTATTATTTTAGAATTTGTTCAAGAGACGTTTGAAGTAATTCAGGAGTTGTTAGCAAGGTGGCTAGTAATTAAGATGATACTATTTTAATTATATATAACTATATTTAATGATATTTATAGTAATTATCTGAATAGTTTATTCGAGCGTTATTACTTCCTTAGAAGCAATAGATTTTTTTTAATTTTAATTTTCTTGCAATGCGTCGGACGAGCGGTTTACGTTAGGTCCGTCCGGCGGGTTTAGTTCTAGCAGAAATATGGGGTAAGAAAACAGCCATTTTTAGAAAAATCCTAGATTATCAGAGAGTGTTTCAACTTAAATTTCTATAAGAATGTTCTCTATTTCTGAAAGTTTGGGTGGGGAAAATGAAGGGCGAAAGTACGTTTTCTCTGAAGAAGCGATAGCTGGTGCTGTTTCCAGAAAAGTTAGATGACAATATTTGCGTATTGCTATTTATTCTTATATGTGATAAGATTTCAGGTTGATTACTGAAAAACTTTTTAAATATTTTTTCCGGCCGGCTGGTTTTTTTTGGTCAATATAGATTAACATATTTTACATATGTGAGTAACAAATTTTCGAAAAAGGAGGTGGGATACCTAAAGCATGAACCTTTTAATGAAGGAGCTCAAAATTACCATACAAATTCACAATAGAAATAATAGGGTTTACTCAAACTAAGGAAATGAAAGACGATTTTGTTAATTGCTGTATGTCTAAGTAAATGTAGATAGGGGATTATTTTCCATATGAATAAGGATATGCAGGTGATGTTTAAGGAAACAAATAATTCAAAATTCTAAAAAAATGTCATAGAAAAGAGAGAAGAGTAAGGTTTCTCAAAAAGCTAAGAAATGAAAATCCACTTTGTTTAACATGTTAATTTTGCTAGAAATTTGAGAGGGGATTATTAACCAATAATAGCGAATTGCAGTGATGTTCTAGAGAAACAAAATAAATTCAAAATTCCAGCTCAAAAAATGTCATAAAAAGAGAAATAGGTTTACATCAAACTAAGAGATTGAAAATGCTTTTTGTTAGGGGGTAGAGCAGCGGATGGTGGCAGATTGGCGTAACTTTAACTTACGAAATAATTATTGGTTGTATTTTTTGCTTATTATCGTGCTGAAGCAAAAATAAATGTGTATCACTCATTAATTCATTTTTATCTAATTTAGGACACGACTTTGGAGTTCAAATTCTTATTTTATTAATTCGTAAAAATTTTGAAAACAAATTCAAGATACAGCAGCCGAGCTTTATAGAGTTTTGAGCATTGTTGTCTTGCCAAGAACTATTTTTAGCTGACTTAATTTATGAATACTATGAGGTAGAAAACGAAAAAAGAGAAGACCAGTTCATAAGACTTTTTTCTGCCTGTCAGCAGTATTAGTCTGACCATTGTGTGTTATGAAAAATTGCATGAATGTTTTTTTGTCAATTTTGTTGTCGAATCATTGTTAGAAATATTAATGAAAAATTTCGGCAATCAAAGTCAAGAATAAGTTATTTAGTTATCCAAAATGAGGTTGTGTTGATAAATGATGATGAGTACGAGGGAACGGATATTCTTAGTGAAAGGGCATTATCTTCCGAATTGTTATAAGTGGTTTCAGGATGACCTCAACATGAGTCCATTTTGTAATTTGACCCAAATGGTCATATTACAAGAATTTGACCCCAAATTCGCAAAAAATTATTCAAGGTTCCTCCAATAATGCAATTTTCCTAATAGTATTACGTTTTTTCGAGCACACAGATAACACTTGTTAAAAAGAATACCGGTAACGGTAAAAACTGAACACCGACTCAGAAAGAAATCATACTGGCTTTGCGACAATGAGCTAATCAAACTTATAGAACACGCCATCCTACCGTCTAAGTTTGTCAAGTCTACTAAGTGCAAATTTAGACCTAAGGAAAAGAACGAGAGCGTCAGTGTTTTTGGACTATGGGAATTATTGAGCTTGATTTAATTATCCGGAATCCTAAATCGTGATAAAAAATGTAAACTTTGGAAAAAAGGATACACTAACTCAAAACAATACCACTCAAAAGTGGAAAAAAAAGTTTTCTTCCTGAGATACTTGAAACAAGATTTGATTTAATTACAAAGTACGAAATAAATGCTATAAAAATGTTTTAACTGCTTTAAATTTGAAATGCTCACGTTTTTTAATTTACAATCTAGAATTAACAAAAATTAACGTCGGGGTGGTCTTGTAGAAGTTTTAAAACATCAACTTTACTTGTCCAATTGCACGTTAATAGTAGGACAAGTTTGGTTGATAAGTTTTGGAGCTGATTAATATTTAAAAATTTACTAGTTTGGGTCTTAAGGCTTAAAGAAAAAAAGTTTAGCTAAACAATTTACATAGAAAATTCGAAAACAAACTAGAAATTATTAAACACATCGAAATTACGGAAAATCTTCTATATAAGGACAAGAACTAATGCACAAAGCAGAATTTAGGCGCCTTTTACAGCAAGTTGATAAGATTTTTGATTATAATGAGGATTTAAATTACATTTATAGCCACTTCCTTAGACAACGAAGGATCATTTGTGACAGGATTCTAAAAATACTTAATGAAAGAAAATACCAGGAAATTTCACAGCATTGTATTTCAAAAATATTGAATATTTATGAATCTCTAGATTGCGAGCCGAACCTTAGGTATTGTTAAATTCAGACTGTGATGTTCGAATATTTTAACCCGATTACCTTTAGATTCGGAGTTTTTTTTAGTATTTGTGATTTAAAATGTGTTCATATTAAATTTTTTCAAAATGGTATAAAGCGTACAAATGCCAAGAATGGTTTAAAAACGACCAAAATAATGTTCATGGATACTGACAGTCTTGAGTAAATCCGCTATAACTGAGACGTTAGTCATTCGTCCTTAATTCTATCACGAAGATTATAATTTAAACCATCTTGCCTTTACCGCTCTCGAGATTTCAAGTGAAATGTGCTAAATATTGTTATTAATTTGTGTTCGGGATACAAGGAAAGATATACAACTAAATTCAAGTTCAGAAATCTTCATATAAAGTTTAGGAAACTGTGTATTTTTGTCGAAAATTTCGTGTTTTACGATCCTTCTTTTCAAAATTGGGACTGATCAGAAATTTTCCAATTTTTATTTAATCTTAACGTGAATTGTATTTTCCGTGTCTTACCGAGTAAAAAATAACCTGGCGGAAAGAAGAACAAAAGAGTTTGTTTTCCCCGTAAAAAATAAGAATTTTTGAAGGACAGAGAGTACGAAGAAGCCTTATATTGTTTTCCTGGAGTCTAGAGGGTAGGGTTATAAGTTAGTCAATATATTCGCGCTTAATTTTCCTCTACACAGATAACAGTATAAATCATTATTTGGACGCATTTTGTAATAGAAGTTGCTCAAAATTTTAGAAATCGAGATTTCAAGAAATTGACACTGTTTTAAAATTTTAGGAGATCTTTTTTTCAACCAGTTCTAGTTTGTGGCTTATAGGGGAAGACCGCGGACTGGCCTGAAGCGTGCGTGTGGTTATAATGCGCGTTGAGTTCAGAGAAAATGCTGTTATATATCACAAGGTAGCACAGGATTTTTCGTAGACTTGCTTTGCGAATTCGAAAAACATTTAATTTCTCTTCGCCTATAAATATAATTTGTTAGCAGTGTATTATTTTTTTCTTTGAAAGGCTTCTTTTGAAAGTTCAGGTTTTTTAGAATTAATTTTATTTATTTTTTGATGAATCAGTACACAGCTGACATATTTCCGTTTCGAATTTAAACTCTGATTATTCGTATCAGAATGAGCCAATCAGGCGGACATTTCCAGAATTACGCCATATAGTTAAAAAGTGGCGTATAGTGTCAGTGGGGAGAAGTGTAGTTTAGAGATATATGTAGGAAGAGTGAGAGTGTTGATAGCGGAAATTAGTAACAGTGGGAGGCGGATGAGCGAGATTGGGGTAGATGGTTGGATGGATGAAGTAGGGAGTGAGGGAGTCGTGAGAGGAAGTGAGGATGTTAGTATGGATTAGAGACGAATGTTGTGAATGTTGACGTCAGAATGTTGTCTAATGGACGTAGATATGTGTTAGAAGAACAAGTAGACATAGGAGTGAGAATGGAGTTAATTCAGGTAAGACATTAGTGATAGAGGCATGGTAGTACGAAGATAAGAGAAGGACGCGCCCCCCTGTATTAGAATTACAGTAGGACCGAGTAGTAATATAGACTAGATCTTACTGTATAAAAGTATAGAGGAACAGCAATGTTTCGGCATTACTTGATAACCGTGATAACTGTAAACTTGGATAGCAAAGAATTTATTATTATCAATATTATAAAAAAAATGAAGAAAGGAAAGTCATAATATTCATTTATCTGGCTATTTTTTGAATATTTTGTGTGGCATATAAACTAGACTTTTTTAATTTAAGCTTAATAGTATTTCTATCTCACAGTAACTAATACGAATGTTCAGGCTCATGTTTCAAACTGATAGATAAGANAAGCGTCGTGTTTGTTATAATCCGCTGAGTTTCAAGAAAAAATGCTGTTATGATATCCACCAAGGTAGCTTCAGGATTTTTTCGTAGACTTGCTTTGCGGACTTCAAAAACCTTTAATTTCTCTTCGCCTGATAAATGATAGTTTTTAGCAGTGGTCTTATTTTTTTCTTTGAAACCTTCTTTGAATTCATGTTTTTTTAAATTAACTTTATTTCATTTTTTTGATGAAATCAAAGTACACTAGCATATTTTAACGCAATTTTTAACTCTAGATATTGTACAAATTGACCAATCAGAGCACATTTTCCCAGAAGTACGCGTATAGTTAGAAAGTACGCGTATAGTCCGGATTACGCGTATAGTCCGGGGTTTTGGGCTACGAACTTTCTAACTATACGCCGCACCCCCCTGTATTAAGAATTTACAGTAGACCGAGTATAATATAACTAGTCTTACTGATATGAAAAGTATAGGACAGAAATTTTGGATATTATAGCACCAAAACGAGAAATTTTCATTACTATCACATTATTAAAAAAAATGAGAACGGAAAGTCAATAATATTCATTATCTGCTATTTTTTGCAATTTTTGTCTCATATAAACTGACTTTTTTATTTTAGCTTAATATTTCTATCTCACAAAAATACATGTACTAGCCATTTTCAACTGAAGATAAAGCGTTAACCCCCTCACACCCTTTGACTATCTAAAGGCAAAAAAATTTTCGGGAGCCAAAACGGCGCAGAAATAACATCGTCACAGACCTACAATTCAAATATGTCATAGAATTTGCAATTTTATTTCCAAAAATATTGTTGAAAATTTTATACGATGAGCCGTTCGAAAGTTATTTTTTCCTACTTTTTTTTAGGATTTTCGTCAAAATTTCTTATAAAATTAATTGTGTGAAAACGATAAATAATATCAAAATTCTGAAGAAGCAAGTTTTTAGGAAAGTATTTAAGTATTCTTTTGATATAAGTTTATTTTATCTGCAGTCTCTATACGAAGAATAATTTTTTCACAAGTGATTTTTATGAAACTCAAAATAATGAAAAAAAAATATTTTTCAAAAAATTATTTTTCGAAAGAATTGAACGGCAATTTAACCCNCTAAAGTTTCACTCCTAAATTTGTAACTTATATGTTATTGTAAAAAATGTATGGTTTTTCAAGAAATACAAGGTGAGTGAACCTCTCTTTTCTCTCGCAGTTATCTAGTTAACAAACTTCGAAATTTATAAATGTTACGTGTTGTTCACTTAATTTTATCCTTGATCTCAATCAGTGACAAATAAGTAGATCGATATCTTTCCCAGTTTTCCCGTGATAAGCGCTCAAAGTATTGCCTTTAGATAGGCTTTTGGGTGTGAGGCGAAGTTCTCGTTTCTGGGTGTGAGGAGGTTAAGGGTCTTGGTGCATTTTGACAGATTTGCACTTTTCAATTTTTTTTGTCTTGATAGGAAACTTTTTACCACTTCATAATTTGCGAATAAAAAGTTTTTCAAGCGTAAGTTGCCACTTTTGAGCTCACTTTTTATGATCTGATTTTTTTCAGATCGATTATTTTTACTTTATAAATCGTTTTTTGAAAAAACCACTCAAAAAACGCGCGTTTGCTACTTTAGGTGTCTAAATTACATTAAAATTTTTTTTTTATTAATTAGAAGCTTCAAAAAATGGTCTCGACCACCATGGAAAATTTATATAATTAGTTTGTATATGATTTCTACGTCAAAATCNAAAATTAAAATTTCCGAAAAAAGACGAAAAAACGAAATTTTAGCACATCGAAAGAAATATTTATTTTCATGAGTTTAATTTATTTAATTTTATGTGGTCGGCTTACCAAGTCTCGGTGAAATATTTTTTTAATTATTGATTAAAGAGGGCTTAACTAGATTTTGCGCAAACCGTATTTTCATTCAAAAAAATATGATTCAGAGTATAAACAAGAGCAAAGAAACAAAACTAAAGCATATTTAAATATAGTGAAAGTAGCCATTCCAAATATTTTCAGCTAAAGATTCCAAAAAAATTTTGAAGAATTTTTTTCGTTGATTTGAAACAAATACTGTTAAAAAAATTTGAAGGAAAAATAAGGCATTTTTTCATGATGTTCGGAAGTCTTTTCCAAAATTTCTCATAATTTGTCGAATTCGAAACGTTTAATTCGAACTCAAAATTTTCTTAAAACAATAACTCGAAAATTATTTCGTTACAAAAGTTGCCTTAAGTATAAAACATTACTTTGGTGGTATATTGAGAAGAACATATAAACCCAGTAAAAAGTTTTTCATCAAGAGCCCATATTGGTATCTGTCAAAATGCATCGAGGCCCTGAAAGCAATCACTGAAAGTGAATTAAATTAGTCGGATTTTTAAGAAAATCGTCTCATTAATACAAAACTCACAAAATATGCGTTTATCTCTAGAAAAAATGCTCCGACTTCATGCTGGAAAGGCTTTTTCGAAGGCTCATAACTTTTTATTCCTTCATAACAATCTTATGAAAACCTCAGGAATAGTAGTTCGTAATCTTTGAAACACATTTTACTTCTGACTTTTTTCATAGCATGTTCGACCAACCAGTAAATTGAGTTGACCGCGAGCAAATTTTTTTTTTTGAAAGTTCTATTTCTTTTTCGCCTTATTTCAAAACAACGTCATTTCCGGAATGTAACAAGCCCAAGGGGTGGTGAGCAAGATGTTGTAAGGATTTTAATTTTGAGAATTAGAAAATTTAAATGCCAACAAAAGATTCCTTGGGTACGGTTTGCTGGAAACTATATTAGCAACTATGGTCTTATTTTGAACACACGGGATTCTAGAAAAAAATTTAACTTTTTCAACAAAATTATTTTTTGATCTCTAGCACCGTTTCTGTTCAAAATCAGACCATAGTTGCTAATATTGTTTCCAGCAAACCTTACTCAAGGAATCTTTTGTGGCGATTAAGTTGTCTAAATTAATCACTTTCATATTCAAAATTTTCGATTTCGCGCAAACTTTTTTGTAGAATTTACAGCGAAATTCAAAAAATCCTTACACACTTGCTTAACCACCGAACCTTGGGCTTGTTTACAGTTCCGGAAAATTTGAACGTTGTTTGAATAAGGCGAAAAAGAACTTTCAAAAAAAAATTGCTCGCGGTCAAACTCAATTTACCGATTGGTCGAACATGCTATGAAAAAAAGGTGAGAAGTGAAATGTGTTTCAGATTGATTACGAACTACTGATTCTAAGATTTTCCATAAAGATTGTTATGAAGGAAAAAAAAGTTAATGAGCTTCGAAAAACGCTTTCCAGCACGGACACCGCCCCTTAAGGGCCTCAGTGCTATTTGACAGATCCTTGAAATGGGCGCTTTTTTACCGGGTATTATATATATAATAATATTCCTTGAATTACCAATCAAAGTTATGTTTTAGAAATCTAGGCAACTTTTGTAACTTTTGATTTTTGTATTATTGCCTTATCTCNCAAAAGATTCCTTGGGTACGGTTTGCTGGAAACTATATTAGCAACTATGGTCTTATTTTGAACACACGGGATTCTAGAAAAAAATTTAACTTTTTCAACAAAATTATTTTTTGATCTCTAGCACCGTTTCTGTTCAAAATCAGACCATAGTTGCTAATATTGTTTCCAGCAAACCTTACTCAAGGAATCTTTTGGTGGGATTTAAGTTGTCTAATTATCACTTTCATATTCAAAATTTTCGATTTCGCGCACTTTTTTGTAGATTTACAGCGAAATTCAAAAAATCCTTACAACATCTTGCTTACCACCCCTTGGGCTTGTTACATTCCGAAAATGACGTTGTTTTGAAATAAGGCGAAAAAGAACTTTCAAAAAAAATTTGCTCGCGGTCAACTCAATTTACCGATTGGTCGAACATGCTATGAAAAAAGTGAGAAGTGAAATGTGTTTCAGAGATTACGAACTACTATTCCTAAGATTTTCATAAGATTGTTATGAAGGAATAAAAAGTTATGAGCCTTCGAAAAAGCCTTTCCAGCACGGACAACCCCCTTAAGGGCCTCAGTGCTTTTTGACAGATCCTGAAATGGGCGCTTTTTACTGGGTATATTATATATAATAATATTCCCTTGAATTTACCATCAAAGTTATGTTTTAGAATCTAGGCAACTTTTGTAACTTTTGAATTTTTGTATTATTGCCTTTTTACAAAATTTTGAGTTAGAATTCAACTTTTCGAATTCGTCAAATTTTGAGCTATTTTTGGAAAAAGTTCTGAAAGTTATTAGAAATTTTTCTTATTTTTAGTTAATTTATGTTTAACCTGTACGCACTCATCGTAAACTATTGTACGAGATTGACCTTTTTCGACCCACGAAGCGTCGCATGATTTAACCGCTGAATATTATTTTCGCAGATTCACCCATGATTCTATTACAAAATTGTCTGAAAATTTCTTCAATATTGACAACTAAAAACTTGATTGCATTAAATCCTCATGATTTAGCTCTCGAAAGACAACACAAAAAATATTTTGGTTCTCCTCTGTTAGAGTCAGGCACGACTCAAATCAAACCCCTCTCAATATAAGTGGTGTGCAATTATTTTCGTATCGGTAATATCAGGAGAACTCGAAATTGTACGAAATTCCGAATATTAATTCGTGTGTGTTGAATAATTTTTATGACTATAGCGCTCTGAAAAAATGAAAACGTTTTTATTTTCGAGCACTTCTGTCTCACACAAATATCGGTTAACATTTATCGAGTTGTTATTATGATTTCCGAATCCAATCACTGTACAAAATTGTTTCGGCCATTCGAACCATCTTTAAAATGAAATCCGACTTTTATTTTGTCGACGCGAGCGCTTTTACGGTGAGTTTATTGAATTTTGAAAAAAAAACCTGAAAATTAACTTGTAAATTTAAAAAAAATCATACATTTGAACTCGGGTATCATAATATATCAACCCCACTTACCGATAAATACTTCTCTAGTATAAATATATTTCTCTTGAGTTAATCAATCATAGCTTTACCCCTAATTATTTATTTTTTTGATATTTTTTGATTTTTTCTTGTTTTGAATGACACCGGGGCTGATATTCGGCACTACGGATATGGAGGCTCTGCCACATGTCGGCTGTGGAATCCATTTCCGATTGCTCTCTATCATTTTCAAATTGCTCTCTATCTTTTTCAAATTTTTAAAAAATGGAGGACGAGATGATTATTTTTTTGACATTTCCGATGGAAATGATCTGATATTTTGACTAGATTTTGATGAAGAAAATTCTGATGTAGATGAAGTAGAATTCGACAATGGAATATTTCGACATCGATAATCTAGCTTATAAATTTTTATGAAGAAGAAGCGCCAGAGAAACTTTAGATCGAATTCTACAATTTTTAATTCATATGTATTTGAAGAGAAACAAAAGCAGAGAAAAAATAGAATTTTTCGAAAATAAAAATTTACAAAAATAAAAAATCTCGAATAAATACTGATCGTAATTTTTTTTTTAAAATATTTGTGAAGCAAAAAAATTATTTATTACTTAATAATGGTGAATTAAAATGTATAATTTTGAAAATGTCTGGGTTTGAAATATAGACAAAAAATATCGAAAAATGTCTCTCCGGGGGCGCACTGTGTGGTGTTTGACCACTTTAAAAATCAGATATATTGTTATTAAATAAAAATTAGTTGAAGATAATTGTTTGAACTATGTGCCTCAGCCTAACGTTTTAAATCGGATGATGTGTTCTGCTTTTTATGATTTTTTGAAAAGTGCTCGTACAATTATGTACGAGTGGTGCGGGGTAAGAAATTATTGGTGCGTACAGGTTTAAATATTGTTTCGAATCAACGAAAAAACTCTACAAAAATGGTCACTTTAACTTTTCGAGTAAATACCACAATATTTATATGCTCTTTGAAAATCATATGACATTTTTTTGGGATTTTTGGTCGAAACTATTTGGAATATTTTGAAAATTTTCCTCATTTCTTGTTCAAAATTTTTAAACTTACTTTTCTGGAATCACCAGCTGAAATTATTATGATTTCACCTTTTATTTTTTTCAATATGTCTCGTTTTGTTCTTCGCACTTGTTCATACTCTAATCATTTTTTTTGAACGAAACTACGGTTTGCGCAAAACCTCATAAATCCAGAATTCAACAAATTTTATTGCACCGAATTTCGGTGACCGAAACTTGCCAATTGTTTAAGCGCGATCCATTCAACGTTGAAAATTTATTTCATTCAACTCATGAAAAAATTTTTTTTTCGATGTGCCAAAATTTCGTTTTTTTCGTCTTTTTTCAAAATTTTTAATTTTCGATTTCGACGTAGAAATCGTATAAAAACAAATTAAATAAATTTTCAACGGTGGATGGGTCGGTGTTAAGAGTTCCTAATTAATAAAAAAATAAATTTCACCTTAATTTAGATACCTAAAGTAGCAAACGCGCGTTTTTAGAGTGTTTTTTAAAAGATAATTTATAAAGTAAAATAATCGATCTGAAAAAAAACAGATTATACGAAGTAAGGCTTAGTAAGCTCAAAAGTGACAACTTTTGTTAGAAAAAGTTTTTATTTGAAAATTTTGAAGTAGCAGAAAGTTTCCCATCAAGAGAAAAAAAATGAAAAAAAGACAAATTTGTCAAGTAGCACCGAGGCCCATTTAAAGCGCCTTTTGGAAAAAGGAAATGCAGTTACAAGTTGTAGTACAGGTTGAACTGGGTCCCTTCTCCTCCCCATCTTTTACTATAACACTGACGCAATTTTTCGGAAAAAGTGGCCCAGCGGCCAAGATATGGTCCAGCTTTTGCCGATATCTAGTTACAACCCTGATCTTGGAGACCGTTATTTGAATAAAATGAAGGCGACTTAGCTAATCGATAGCTAGTTAGCTAATCATTTTTGGTTAACGCCGTTATTTCCTGTGCTCTGATGACTTATGAGTCAAACGCGAACGCGCAACGCCGGACTTAGAGATCTCCTTCTTCCAGTATGTTACATACTGTAATACAGTACATAATGAACTACAAATGAACTGCAGAAAATTGATAAATGTTTGAACTTCAATGGACTACAACATAAACTGCAAATAATTTATATATTTTAGTTATGTTAAATAATGTTTTATATTATTTGATAATCAAATTTTGATTATATTAAACTTTATTTGATTATATTTTAATTGATAAATATGTTTAAACTTCAATGAACTAGAAGATGAACTGCAACAAAAAATAATATTTTCAATTATATTTGATTATGTTTAAATATATTTAATTATATTGAATCATATTTAATTTATATATTAGTATTACGGGGCTTCCTGGTCACTTTTTACTATATTTTTGGCCAAAATTTTTAAATAAGTCGGCTATTGAAAACAACTAGATAGCTCAAACTGAGCACAAATATCTTATTAGTAATAAAATAAGAAAAAAATGGTCCATCGAACCAATTTATTTTATCGTTTTTCTGAGATTTCTGAAATTGTTTAATTAAGATATTTGTGCCCAGTTTGAGCTATCTAAGAATGTAATCAGATAAGTTGTTTTCAGAAGCCGAATTATTTAAAAATTTTGGCCTAAAATCTAGTAAAAAGTGACCAGGAAGCCTCGTAATCGATATGTTTGGTGAATGTTAGAACTTGAATTAATTACAACATAAACTGCAGAAAATTTATATATATGTTTTCTTTATGAATTAACCCTTGGAGGCACAGAGCCTTTTCAAAAGCTGAAGCCACTTTTAATCATCAAAAATGGTGAAAAATATGTTCGCAGACATTTTTCATTAAAATGCATTTCAAAAATCGATGATTCAAATAAAAAATATAGCTTAATTGATTTTTCGGTTATAGGTCCAAATGTTATGACGAGTTGATTGAACGGCACTTTTTCGCCTAAGTCTCACTTCTGATGAAATTATTTTCGACTTGAAAATAGAATAAAAAGTTGAAATAAGCCAGTTTTTGGGAAAATATTTTCAGTTCATTTTACAAGAAGAATTTACATTCTAGAGACATCTGGAGCAAAAATATTTTTTACGAGTGAAATTCCAAAAATTTTATTTTGATATCGGTATATATCAAGAATTGGGTAGGTTTTCACGCCGATTTTGATTCAAGATATAAACGTGTATCAAACGGGCTTGAAGAGGTGACAAAAATGTTCTGGGTGGCCCTTCTTATTTTCGATGTTAAGAATCTTGACTAGGGCTATATTTTTGAAAATTTATAATCTTAATAAATTGATAAATAAAATTTCTCTACACATTTTTTATGTAATGCCTGAAAATTGTTTCTGGAGAGTGGGGAACGAATCGAAAATATAAATTGTGTCAAATATCCCTTTAACACCTTTCGCTGAATCTGAGAGATGTAGGCTGAAAAGCGGCTAGGGAGCCAATCCTGACACTCCTCAGACCCCTCCTAGCCACTCATGAGGCCCTTTTCAGCCCACATCTCTCAGATTCAGCGAAAGGTGTTAAAGGGATATAATCGATTTTTTATTGCTGATTTCTTTCAAATTTTAGCTAAAACGCTAATTTTAAGAACTAATGTTAAAAAGTGCATAGTATAATTTATACTGTATAAAGCAGAAACGATTTAACCGAAAAATTTTGGTTTCAGATTTAAGACCAGTTTTCCAAAAAAATTTTAAAAATGTACTAAAAATGGCTGTTTTCAGGGTTGAAAAGTTAAACGGTTTGATTTGAGCTTATCTTAGTAAGATAATCTTATATTCCAAAAACTACTTTTAAGGGGGTAGCGGTCGCATAAATGTACTTTTGTACTCCAATTTACCAGAATACAAAACTGCTTGGAAACTTTTGAGAATAGTCATGGTAGATCTATCCGTGATCTACAAAAATAATTTATCAGAATAATTTTTGGTCGACCCTGGTGACCACCATGCGGCGAGTTCTAGAGCACCTAACCGAATTACTACTCCTCCTAGAGCTTGCATACGATCTCACTCAAACTTAGCATCAACCACGAAAACACTTATGGTTGTTATTTGATGAAGCGGATTTTTGAACTTTCAACTAGTTTTTTCTAGAACTGCGAAAAACCGCCTAATTTCAAGATTTTCGCTCTTCAAAGTACTACTCCTCATAGGTTACATTTCAGAATGCAGTATTAATTTGGTAAAAGATGGAGGAATATGTTTTTGTTATTTTGATGAAGCCGAATTTTGAAATGTTTTGTTGAATTCTAGAAAATCGCATTTTAGTAAACCGGAAGTGAAATCTTGGAAAATGAAAGTCGTCGTATTTTCGATATTTTGAGTTTTTTGGTCGAAAATTAAGTTTCATGCAGATTGGTACATTTTTTCCGAGCGATATATGAAAGAAAAAAATGTGAAAATTTTTTTTTTTATTTTTTATCTTCAACGTTTATATTTTTAATTTCTTAAAATAACTAATTATCTGTGAAAATATAAAAAACCACTTTCCACTGTACATCCATTTCCAACTAAACCCAACTATAGAATTTTTTTTGAAGACGATATTAATAAACTTCAAACATTGTCGGGTGTAATGCGCTAAAAAGTCTGGTTCCTATTTTGCGTATTAAAAAATTTCCTTGATATGAAAGTTTTTTTCCATGAAAAATGGTCAAAAATG
>SCLH01001230.1:210488-230211 GCA_004367855.1 Oikopleura vanhoeffeni
TAAAGTGGCTATTTTTTTAGCTTTTATTCATAGATTTCAAACGATTAGAAAAAATTTTGAACAAAAAAATGCGGAAAATTTTCGTAATGCTTTCATTTTTTTTGACAATTTTACGAATTCAAAAAATAAAGTTCGGACTCAAATCTTCCCTAAAATAAGCAAAAATTATTTTTATAAGTAGATGCACATTTATTCTGGTTCAGCTACCGATAATAAGCAGAAAAAAGTAAACCAACTAATTAATTTCGAAAGTTAAAATGACTCCAGTCTGCCGAGTCATGCTAACCCCTTAATTTCATATCAAAGATTGGTATCACCAGGCCCTAAGGATCGCGTTTGACCAATGAGGGCAGCCGATTTTCACTTTGTTGACCAATAAGAGCTTCGAAAAAAAGTTAACCACGAACGCGAACCGAAAGGCCTAGTGATACTAATCTTAGATATCGTCCTTAAATAATAATTATAATCAAATAATTTGATTTAATCGAGAAAACTAACAATTTTTTCTCAAAAAACTTTTTCATGTACCGCGGTATACCGCCTGAGTTTCAAGTGGAAACCAAAAGTTGAACGTTGTACAGCAGGGTCCGGCGGATAGGTGAGGGCGGATAGGTGAAATCCGGCTAATAGGTGAAAGTTTTGAGCGGAAAGAAACTTTTCCGGCGATAGACGGGCGGATAGACGTAGGTCGACTAACATATAGAAGGGTTTATTTCAAATTCCTAGGCGAAAAAGATAGGCGTTCTGCGAAAAGCACAACTAAAGGCAATTGGAATTTTTATGAAGACAAACTATCAAATTAATATGTCGTGTTTAGTTATCCTTTACTATACAGTTATTTGGCTCAAAAATTCTCACACAATTATTGTTCAATAATAATTCCACAAAATTATTCATGAGGCAATTTTCACGTTAGCTATTTTTTTTCGTATGAAAATCAAAGTATAGACATTTCTGGAATATTCTACGCGATTTATAAGGCATACACAACAGTCTGCACCATTATTTGTAGTGGGTATACTTCATGGACACAATTTATTCCAGGGCTGTCGAATAAATTCACCCAAAAGCGGCACACGTTCCCAAATCAAGTGAACAAAGTATTGTCCAGAAATATAAATTTGCATGTAGAAAATCAATAAATACAAATTTTCTTTCTTTAAAAAAAACTACAGATAATCGTAGTATTGAATCTCAGATTAAGTTTGATTTATTTGGTTGAAATGGTTGTACGCGATAATTTCAAATTTCCACTCAGTTTACTCAGTTATATAGATTTAAAATTATGAATTAAATAAATATTTATCAAATATGGAACGAGTTTAATGTTCGCAGCAAATTGGCCATTTTTTTCTCGGAGAAAAAATGGCCAATTTAGCTTGTTGTTTTTGGGCATTTTTTTCTCAGTCAACGCTGTCTTAACCGACGGAGAAAAACATGGCCAATTAAAAACACACTCAGGCCTGAAAAATTTATTAATATATTGGCCGAATAAATCCAAATAAATGCATTCCTAGAAGCTAACTTCAAATACTCGCGTGAGTCTAATCGAAAAGTATTTTGAGGTTTTATAAAACGTCACTTTGCATTTAGAATAAAATGGAGCAAAAATCACCTTAACTCACTCTGAACTACTAAACTAATTATAAAAATTAGACCTTGTTTTATATTGACCAAATCAAGTATTTCCCAGCAGTCGGGATGAGTGAATCCGGCTAATAGGTGAAAGTCCGCTATAGTGAAGGTTTTGAGCGAAAAACTTTCACCTATCCGCCGGACCCTGCTGTACTAAATCCGATAAAGTCGCTTCAAGAGCCCACATACGCTTTACCTTGCTAATTGAAAAATATAGAGAAATTCAAATGGGATCCAATGATACTTTTCCCTAGAAAATTGGATGAATAATTATATTCTGGCGTAAGCCATTTTTTAATGTTTTTGAACTTATTTATTAATCTCTTTTGATTTCCAACATATATGACAAAATCAGACACGTATTACGTAGTTCAGCCCACTGCGCGGTGAAGATTTGAAATTTCAAAACTCAAAAATGGGTATCGATTTTTTTAAGCTATCTTGTAAAAAAAAATTTTCTGGTCATTTTAAGACTCAGAATTTTTTTGGTTTTGCGATTTTTCAAAAAAAACGTTATAAAAAACGGCGAATAGTGACCTTTTAGTCCTCGGGTTCTAACGGGAGTTAAAATAGCGGTATCACAAATAAAAGAAGATAACTCGACAGACAAGGGTTTTTTCCAGGGGTACATTTCTTTGCAACGTTATCTGATGTACCGGCCGGTTAAAATTATCCGGTAAAGTATAGCTTCCGGTACCGGAAGTGATATTTCAATTAGATATATATTACCAAAAGATGCGCAATTATCGGTTTTCTGGAAAAAGTACTATGAACTAAGTGTCATAAGTGACCGCAAGGTGGCGTCAGAGGGGAATTTATGTTCTGAGTGAAACCATCTTCCAGCACCACCTTGCCGTCATTTATGACCCCTAGCTCATAATACCGTTTCCAGAAAACTGATAATTGCGCATCCTGCATCTCAAAATAACCAGAAAAAATTCTCTACAAGATAGCTTAAAAACATCGATACCCATTTTTGAGTTTTGAAATTTTGTATTTCAAATCGTCCAGTTTTTAAGTTAAATATATAACCTGAAGACTACCATGACGTAGTATCACGTGGTTCAATAAACATTGGTTTTCAAACTATTTTTTCTAAAATTGAACATAAAATTTTAGAATTCAAAAAAATTATTACAGTTATAGCGCCCTATCTGGAACACTAACCGACCTAAAAAAAAGCATCTCAGTTAGGGCGATGTGTCCCAGTTAGGGCGCACCCCTATACTTTTGCTTAGAAAGCTACATTGTAGATTAAAATTGCTTTATTTTGTGGTTAAATTCCTTAGTAAATGAAGAAAGTTTTGTGTATAACATAATTTAATTTACACAAGTCAAATACAGCAGGCAGTTTTGTATCATTTTTTTGAAAAAAACTTTTTATAGAACTTTGCTTTGTTTTTTTCTTGTTTCGAATTTCTAAACCGCTAGAACCACTGTTTAATGCGTCGAAATTGTGAATTTCTTCCAACACAAACATTTCGTCGAAATTTGTAATTTCTTTATCTACATCATTGGCTGTACTAAGAAATTTGTCGGATTCTTCAGNTTCTGAAATCTGTTCAGATAGCGAATTGATATGAAATATTGAATAATTGGCAGTTTTTTATTTTTGCTAAAATCTAACCTTGTTAATTTTGTCATATGGATTACCGACCCTCAGAGTACAGAACCTAAATATTTGAATGATACAAACAACGCAAGATATTATCATCCAATCAAAAACCCTGGATTGCGGAATAGGCCAATTTCATTGGTCAGATTAAACCAATCCAATGCTCATTATCAAATGTACTATGAGGGTCGGTAATCCATATAACTAGGGTGCGCAGCAAGAACCCTACAGACTTAACTAAAACTGTTGATAAAAATTTGTTTGCTATTGGGACACGGTGCTTTTTTTGAGGGTGAAAAGGTAACTTGGTATTCCTATGATCGATTAAAATAAAAAATAGCGGAAAAGAATCAACTCGCGAAAAAAATTTTTTGCTCGAGCCTTTTTTTTAAATACTGCTCTGTGATTGAAAATTTTCATTTTTCTGTGATTTTTCCTGTAATTTTTTTCTGTGATTTTATGCAAATACGTTTATGCAAGAACGTAATGCATAGTCATTAAATAGTCGTAAAATTAAAGTGACGTATTGAAAAGTATTAAAAAGTCGTACAAATTGATAATAAAATGTCGTTATAAATTAGTTTACAAGTTTTTTTTTCATTTTGCGTAAGCGTATGGTATTAAAAAGTCATAAAATTAAAATCTAGTTTTTTTGATATTAAAATGTAGTTTTTTTGATTTTAAAATGTAGTTTTTTGATATTAAAATGTCGTTTTAACAAAAAAAAATTTAAATAAAAAATTATTGAGAAAATTCTAGTATTCTTACATCCGTAAATAACTGTTTCATTATTATTTTCAATTATTCACACAAAAATGGAAACGGAATTATTCTGATTCATCTAATTATGCCATCTTAGAGCCGGTTGCCTATTCTTCGAAAATAGTGAGTTAAAGATTGATTATTTATTATATACAGCAAGGTCCGGCGGATAAGTGAAAGTTTTTTCGCTCAAAACCTTCACCTATTCGCCGGATTTCACCTATCCACCGGACGTCTGGAAAAATACGCTCTGATTGGTCAATAAACACAAGGCTTAGATTACATAATTTAATTAAAGGGTAGTCAGAGTAAGAGTTTGGGCTGATTTTCGCTCGACAAATGCAAAAGTGACCGTTTTGAAAACCTCAGAAACTACTTTTTGGATAATTGACTCACGCAGTAATTCAAATTGAGCTTCTAGAATGCATTTATTATACCAAATATATTAGTTATTCGTGAAAAAATGACCTTGAAATTATTGATGGAAATTTATTGAAACAAAATTGTGTGCAGATTTTTAAGACAAATCAACTGTACTAGATTTTCAAAATTAACCGTTAAAACTAGAAATTGATAAATATATTTTTTAAATAAAATATACTCAAATAAGCCTATCTTTTGGCTTTTCGAACAACGCCTATCTTTTTGCCCGAGAAGTTTTGAAAAAAAAGCCCTATCTTTTGCCTTTCACCTATCCGCCGGACGGCAGGAGAAAAAGTTTCTATTTTCAGATGCGTGGGCGATTGCGGAGGCTTTACGTAGGTTTTTGCGTGGTTTCACCTATCCGCCGGACCCTGCTGTATTATATTATCACACGCTGCTCAAGTTAAAACTTTTAAATAAATTTTGAATCCAAAATTTAAACTCTAAAAAAACTTCATTCCATTTTTCGAATGCATTATCATTTTAAGGACGAACCCCAATTGAAAAAACTGAAACATGTGAAAAACATGAAAATCTTCTGTTATTGAAATATCAGGAGAATCGGGATTATTATAATAATCTCGATTCTCCTGATTTTTAATAACAGAAGATTTTCATGTTAATTTGTCGAACAGCATAATAGCTCCCGTTGTAGAACTGTGACACAGTTACTGTGTCCTCCTGTTCTTACGTCAGTTTCGAAGTCCCAGAAAGGCAATCTGTGTTTTGTTACGTCTCAAGAGGATATTGAATATAGTTATCAGGAAAGTGGCCAAGAATTATCCAAAAAAATTACAGGGTTATAATGTTATGACAAAAATATATCTAGACAAGAAAAATCGTTTATAAATTTTCTTATTTTCATCTTCCAGATGCCGAAAATCATTTCACAGTTTTACTTCATTTTTACCAAAATTCATTTATCACAGTTTTATAATATTCAACAATTTTGCGAGAAGATCAAAATCCAGAGTAAAATTGGTACAGGAAATTTAAAATTGTACATTAGAGTGCCTTTATAAGGACGGACACTTTTTCAAATAGTTTGCCGCGATATCGCCTTAAATATTTCCAGCCCCAATATCGCCAAATTTTGACAGACACTTTCATTTTTTTTCTCTTGGTGGGAAACTTTTTTCCAGTTAAAGTTTTCGAATAAAAACTTTTTCGAACGAAAGTTGTCACTTTTGCGCTTACTTCGTATAATCTGATTTTACAGATTTAAAAAAAAACGCGCGTTTGCTATCGAAAGTGTCTAAATTGAAGTAAAACTTATTTTTATTACTAAGAAGCCGTAAAAACGGTCTGGACTACCATTTAAAATTTATTTTATTTGTTTTCATAAGAATTCAACGTCAAAATCAAAATTTTGAGAAAAGACGAAAAAAAACGAAATTTTAGCACATCGTAAAAAAAAAATTTCATGAGTTTAATGAAATTAATTTTACGTGGTTGATGGGTCGGCTTAGCAATTTGGCCAGTTTCGGTGAAATAATTTTTCGATGGATTTCTCCCAAACTATAGTTTCCTTGCAAAAATTATGATGCGGAGTATAAACAAGAGCGAAGATTCAAAGCGAGGAAATATTTGAATAAAGTTACAATTGGCATTATCTATATTTTCAGCAGGTGATACCTGAAAAATAAGTTCCATATTTTTTGAACAAGAAATGTGGAAAATTTTAGAACTATTTTTGACCAAAAAACACAAATGTCATATCTAAGATAGGGATCCCCTGTTCCTCCGGTTCGCGTTCGTGTTTGACCCGCTTTAAACCAATGAGAGCACTGGATTTCAGTTTTTGACCAATAAGAGCTTCGAAAAGAAGATCAACCACGAACGGGAACCGGAGGAACAGGGGATCCCTATCTTAGATATGATCTTCAAAATTGGGAGACATAGCTTTTTGGTCTGCTGTCAAGGACTTTTTTGACGTCTTTGTGTGAGCGTAGGTGGAAATTTAACGATTACTGTAATTTTCGATGAAGTCTGAGTGTTGTTTTTCATTAGAAAAATGTTTTTGGAAGATTACCTTCGTTGGTTTGTTTAGAAACTGCGAAAAAGGTCCAAATTGGCGACCCAACTCCATTATTAACTAAGGTTGCTCAATAATCTGAATAATTTGATAGATTTCTCTCCAATTTTTTATTCAAAATAAATACTACATTTTACAATTGTTATGAAGATCCCGCCTACGATTTGACAACATTTTAATACCTTCTGTACGACTATTTAATATTACGACTATTTAATATTACGACTTTTTAATTTAACGACTATTTAATGACTATCCCTCTCGAATGAGCCATCAATGATGGGCCATCATACAAATTCATGTTATTTTTAGTTTTGAAAATCATTCAATGGAAAAGTTGTTACTAAAAAAACATGAATATTATTTAGGTGGCGGAACATTTGCGGGGCATTGTTTGCCCCGGAGGTTTTTGAATTATTGCGGAGCAAAACAATTTGCGTGAACAACAAATTTAAAAAAAAATTTGCTCCGGAAATTTACGAAAATAAGCAGTTTTTTAGAAAACCTCCGGGGCAAATATAACTTTTTGTTTTTGCCCCGCAAATTGTGCTGATATGTCGGTTATAAGACGATCTTCCTGGACAATCATTTTTTTAACCTTTCGTTGGAAAATGAGCGAATTTATAAATAAAACAATTTATGTGTTGAAACAGTACAGAAATTTTTGTTCAATTTATTTTTTGAATATTATATATTGCAATCGAATATTATATATGGCATATTATAATATTATATATTATATATGGCAAATGTCTTTTTCTGGTGGGTTAATTAACTTGGGTAAGACCGCAGTTAAAGATGGCCCAGCCGCCTGTTCGGCTCTATGGAGCCAGATTATTAAATGCCAATTATCTATGGTTTTTCATCGAGGGACCGACCCAACTAAGTCTTCTGTGTGAAAAGTCTGAAATTTACTCTCTAATGATTTTAAAAAATTGTTCAAAAGTTCAAAATAAACTATATCATTTGAACTATAAAAACATAAGGGAGTGAAGTGTGATTTGTTGGCCAATCAGCGCAAAGAGATTTAAAGACTCAACAATATTTATTTTGTTAATATGGCTCTTTTCACTATTATACGTTCCGGAGCAGATTCGACTACTGTAATGGATGAAAAGTCTTATTTTTTCCTGTTTATTATGTTCAATTATGTTTTGGAGAGATTTGAGATTTTTGCAAAAAGAAGTACTATAATTCCCAAAAAAACAACGCACAAATAATTGTTGGCAAAAAATTTGATCGTTCACTTGGTCGACGATTATCTCATTATGTATAAGGGTCGAAACCGTTTAAAGTCGATCTGCCGCTGCGGCGCCGAACGGGCGGCTGAAAGTTAAATGTGACAATGCATCGATATTTTTCAAAATGAAATAACTTTTGATGCAGCAAACTATCTGCCAATTTTGTCTTTTTTTTTAGGTGGTTCGGATTCTTTAGGTATCATCGAAATAACTTAAGAAATTTTAGTTATCAAATCATGGTCAAAACTGCACGTATTGAGCGTACTATTGATTGGGTTAGGTAAGGTAGATAGTAATTCGCAGAAAATGTAATTCGCCGAAAAATCTGAAATTTCGATTTTTCAAATATAAAGGCAATTTTAACTTAAAAATGGTCTTGGCCATCTTTTTCAGTGGTGAATTTCATCGTGAAACCCAATATTTCATGTTTTTATTTCAAAGATTATTAAAGTTTGAAAAATTATGTTTTGTGTCTTACCATATTAAAATTTGGCACTGAAAACGATGAGCTGAAAAAATTTTTACAAAAACTTGTCTTTATATTTGAAAAGTTGAAATTTTCGTTTTTTCGGCGAATTACTATCTACCCAATCAATAGTACGCCCAATACGTGCAGTTTTGACCATGAGTTGATAACTCAAATTTCTTGAGATATTTCGATGATACCTAAAGGATCCGGAATTTCTATTATCAAGGATTCGTCAAATTCGTATTCACTTATTTTGAGAAAGATGTTATCTGTGATTCTGTAATTCCGGGGCATAAAAACAACAAAATATGCCCCGCAAGTTTTTGCAGAAAGTACATTTTTCATGAAATTTCCGGGAAATGTATATCCCGTAATTGCCCTATCGTAAAGATTTGGTCCCTCAAAAACACGGGGGGTGAGAAAACAACGCGGTTTTTAAAAACGACTCAGCCGATTAGGTTCTTATATATATAGCTCACACTGTGCACAAATATTTAGTGAATAATACAAAATAAAAATTGGTCCGAATCAGACCATTGTTTATATTTTTTCTCAGACCTTTTTTTCTATTTTTTAACAAAAATTAAAAAAATTAAGTAATCTTAGTAAAACAAAAACATTGGTCCGATTAAAACAAATTTTTATATTGATTAGATAATTGTGCTCAGTTTGAGCGATTTAAGAACTAAATCGGATGACTTGTTTTCAAATGACGCATTGTTTTCTCATCCCCGAATTTTTAAGGGATAAAATCTTCCCAACAGGGCAATAAGGGGATATTTATAAAATTGATATGTCAAAATAGTTTGCGGTCATTTGTCGCGCCCCATAATGATCAAAAAGTTTTCACACAATTTTTAATAAATGAAAAAAGTTTTGATTCATGCCAACCGATGCAGATTTGTTTGGTCTATCTTTCGTGTATTGATAAACTGAGGTAAAAAAGTTATACAGTAGTTTGCATTAAAAACAATGTTTTTGAAAAAATCACATATTTTTAATTTTGTCAAAGACAAAATATAATTTATTTAATAAAATTCTGCTGCAGTAGTAATTTAATCTAATACAAAATTGTTTGGGCTTTCGGATAAGTCTAATCATAACTCCGTTGCATGTGAAGGAAATTAAACATGATTTTCAAAGAAAGTAAGTTCCGATTGACACTTGTCTGAGTACAGGTTTTTTTTGAAATGCTGAGTACATGGGTTAAGGGGATTGTGGGTGTAGTAATGATTTTAAATTTTGGTCTCGAATTTTTGTACTCGATTATCCAGCATTGGAAATCGATTGCAATCAGAAAAGTGAATCATTATCAGATATCTATTTCATGAACATCGGACTTGCATGCAAAATATATCAACTCTTCAATAACCCTTCAGCCCCCACTTGATATTTGATCGTCAAAATTACGTATACGTGTAGTTTATTTTCAACTTTTTAACAATTTTTTAACTCCATTGACGAAATAATTGTCTAAATTTTGCAATCGAATAATAAATTGAGTAGGTCTTAATTGACTTGAGGTTTTGTTATAGTTTAATGGTACAAAAAAATTGCGAGGACCAACTGAATTTGCAAGTATTTTTGCGGAATTAACCCCATATTTCAAAAAGTTCACCACAAGTACTGTATTTAAATATAGACTATATTATAGACTATATTATATAGTCGATGTTGAACATAATTAACTTCTAAAAAAATTATTAAACACTAGATTCGATTTTAATTTTAATTATAAATTATTTCGTATTTTGAAACTATTTTTGGCACCAGATTCTGTTGAGATATTTAACTCTCTTGCAAAATACAATATTATATATGGCCTACATATCAGTGCACTAAGATATATTGAGTGCCTGAGGTCAGATAAAATAGTCAGACATTGTAAACTCAGAGAGAACCAAATTACGATTCCGAATACGGACATTCTTTTCACCGGAAATTGCTCAGCGGAGCCTCTTTCATCATTTTGAACAGCGACTTTACCAATGTATAAAAGAAAGGCCTCAGCTGACTAAAAGTATAGAAGTAAAAACTTTCCATAATTTTGTCATGAAAATCGTATGCTTTATATTTCTTATAACCGGATGTGCTTCCGAATTTAATAAAAAATGTAATCAAAAAATTTGCAAAGTTTGCCATCAGATATTAACCTGGGATATTGTCATGGTGAAAGAACACGATAGAATGTATAAAGCTTGTTCAAAAATGCTCAATGGTTGCTGCGAAGCTTTTTTACACACATATTCTGGCTTGACTGAAGTTTCACAAGAAAATAAACATAACAATTCTAATAATTCAGTTGTGATCAATCAGAACCACTACTCACTCACATGGCCACAACTGTGTTTTTTGATGGTTTTGATGATTGGCTTTTCTGGGTTGACAGCTGGATTGAATAAACTGTATGAAAAATATGGTAGATCAAAAATTCAAGCGATACCACGAACATGGCGAGCTAGAGAAAATTTGGCTAGAATAGATTCGTCTTGATTTCTGTGAATTATTATTTATCTACACATGTAAATTAATTATTTGAATTGCCATGTACTAATTTCGAATATAATTTTCTATTTATCAAAATAACGTTAAATAGCAAAAATAGCAAAAAAAACTAGCGTGTGTCACAATGAATCCATGATAATAAGAGTACGAAAAATATTGGGAGTCGCGTGCTGAATTTTGTATAAAGCCGATTGATGGCGTTATGCAAGTTGCATTCATTATAAGGTGCAACCTACGCATAAAACACGACTATCAAAATTATTTTTGTACATGTATGAAAAATAATTATCAGAAAATGTTTTTTATATATAAAAAGTATATATAAAAAGTTTCAAAATGTATAGCTACGTAACGCAGCCTGCGTATATAAAACTTGAACTTCGTTTGACTCATAGTTTCTCCAGTGAACGAGAAACAAAATCTGATAAATTATTTCACAACCTACCCTTAAAAAAAATTCAGCCCTAACTTAGTTAGTGTATTTAAAAATTTTCATGAGATAAAATTAGTTGAAATTCAAATAGCCACCTTTACTGATTGGTATTATTATTTGTATTTACTGCGTTGAAAGTTTCAACTTGAAACATATTAAGTTTTCCATCTTTATTTTTATAAATTTTTATACAGCCTGAGTTTTCTCGTTTACTACGTTTTCTTTCGTCCGCCGGTTAGACAGGCATATTAAATTCCACCTTGATTTGTGAACAATAGATGAATCATTTTTGGCACGTGATGAAGACGTTTTTTTCGTCCGCGAAAACGTTTTTTCCGTCCGCGAAGACGTTTTTTTCGTCCGCGAAGGCAATTTTAATTTGATTCAAATTAAACTAATTTATTGCTAAAATTTTAGTGCACAGTTGAAAATCCTGCTGAAGATTCAAGAATTAAATTTTTTTGAATAATTCTCGTCTAGAAATTTGTTTTTTAGCTTTGATTCAGAATCAATGATTCTATCCTTTTCATAAAAAGTCGGTGTTTCAGGAAAAAAGGTAGGAATCTCTTTTTTTGGCGTTGAAGTGCATGTAGGATCAAATGACTCATCTTCAACGAGCATTAATTTGATCATTTCTGATTCTATTTCTATCAGTCTCTATTTCATAAACGGAAAAATTAATTAATTATTTTTCGTTTTTTGAAATTATACTTTTGTTAGTAAATCATAATTTTAAAATCTAGAGGTTGATATTTCGAGACCGATTTTTTTAAAATGAAGACGTTTTTTTCGTCCGCGAAGGTAAATATTTCGAGACCGATTTTCTCAAAATGAAGACGTTTTTTTCGTTCACAAAAAAAACGCATTCAAAATCTTTGTTGTTTTGAACACGTTTTTTTCGTCCGCGCTTGACTGTCTACCCAGCGGACGAAATAAAACGTAGTAAACGAGAAAACTCAGGCTGTAGTCACCAAATTGGAAACGGAAAGTTTGAATGTCGTTGCATGTAAGTACGCTCAACGAAAAAAAATTTGAGCACCTCCAAAAAATCTTTGGTGATTTTTAAAAACATTTCGAAAACATTTTGAACTTCATTACCGTGACAAAACAGCAACACAAGTTGCTTGATACTTTTTTTACGGTCATTAGGTAAACATAATAATAATTTATCTACATGTAATTCAATTAAAAGATAAAAAAAATATGTTATTTGACCTGTTTCGCTGAGGAGAAATTGAAAAAAAAGTTGGATCGAAAAATAATATGACCAGTCGCCAACTAGTAGTCGGGCCATAGTTGACTAAATTAACTTGGGTATATTTGTTCAGCAGCGACAAATTTGACCGTGCCACCCCGAACGAACACTGTTTGTCTCTGCAAACATTTCAGGAAATTTGAAAAAAAAAATCTGAAAAAAGTTAACATCTTGAACTACCGGTTAACTGGTGGAGTAAAAAATTGAGAATATTTGTCTGCAGCTTTTTTTGTTTCCAGTTGGATGCAAAAACCATTTCTTGATTTAAAAAATACGTTGGTTAATTTAACTTATTGCAGTGAGTTAGCATCGGATCGAGGCTCTAAGGCCTGATGGTTAAATTATGATAACATGCAGATTATATATTTCAGTAAACGGGCGTTAGTGTTTACACAAATTGGAAGTACAATTGAATTTGATTCGAGCTGATTCATTTTTTTCCAATGTGCTTAGTAGCCAATGTGCCAAAATAAAAACAAATATTTCGATTTTTTCTTGTCTAGCTACCGGCCAAACTTTTGTTAAAATTCAGGACTTTCTTGTTATTTTTTGAAAAAGCCTTGGCTACCCTAGTGCCTAAACAGTATAACAGCAAGTATAGTATATAGTTTTTGATAAACATTAGTCAGAGGAAGTAACGGGAAAACATTTTTTAACAAAAAACATTTATTAACAAACATTTTCCAACAAAACATTTTTAACAAAAAACACATTTTTTAACAAAAAAACATTTTTTACAAAAAAATCATTTTTAACAAAAAAATTTTAAAAAAAAACATTTTAACAACAAATATTTTAAAATAAAAAAACATTTTTAACAAAAAAATCATTTTAACAAAAAAACATTTTTAACAAAAAACATTTTAACAAAAAACATTTTAACTAAATACTTTTTAACAAAAAACTTTTTCACAAAAAAAACATTTTTAACAAAAAAAACTTTTGAGTTTCAAACTCATCAAAAGAACACACATTTGTTGGAAGGTGAAAAACCTCACACAAAAATATATCTCGGTTGCATTTATTAGGTTTTGAAAAATAATCTATAATTATGCTTTATTAATAAAGTACAGAATGGGAAAACATTTTCTAACAAAATTTGAAAACTCGTGCCCAGTATACACGGTATAAAACCGTGCAAAACTTCTTTGTCAGGAAAAAAATAAGGTTGGGGTAGAAGATTAGGGTCCGTAGGAACCCTTGTCTTCTGCACCAACCCTTGTTTTGTTGACAAAATTTTGCCATGCCCGATGTACACTATAATTGTATGTGTAAACTGATATCATCCTATCTGGAAAGTATTAGAACTAGGGTTAGGTAAACTCGTGTCCAGTGTACACGGTATAGAACGACGCAAAGCTGTTTCTTGGGAAAGGTTAGGGTTAAAAATAGGGTCGTGTTCCGCAGGAACAAACGACCATATTTTTTAACAATAACCATAGACTTTTCCGAGAAAAGTTTCGCCATACCACGAGTGTACACTATAACAGTTATTCTATAAACCAGCAAAAAAATTTTTGAGCCTGCACATGGCCCGCTGTTTGCTCTCTAGCGGCTTTCGTGGACCACTGAGAGCTCAACCATTTCATACAACACTTCAGAGTACTGCAAAAAAGCTTCGGGTCTTACTATGAACGCGTAAAAACAGAGGCCTTCTTCATCAGAATCCTTAGACCGGATCTGAACAACCAAAACAACCACCGTTTTTTACACTATTCTAAGTGGGCTTTTTTAAAAATCGAACTCGCCCACAATTCTCGCTTATTAACTCTCAGTGATTCATAAGCAGATGTACTTTTTCGCTAAATTCTGTTCTGAAACAATCTTAACCATTTTGCTTCACTTTCCCGTCGATGCTAGAAAAACAGCGAAACATGTTAAATATTATATTTGATTAAATCTGTTTGGTCATTTTTTGTAAAAAAATAAATTGGATTTATAGGTCACAAGCAAAATGGCGAAAATTTTAAATGTAGAATTCTGAGCATCCTGCTTGATAAATATTTTAGCCGCACCTTTTTTAATCTTTATTTTCTGAGTCTATCACATGTTAAGCGTCTTTCTCATCATTATATACTGAGTACTTAATGGAGGTTAATCATTTTCTGCTTAAACATCATTAAGCATTATTTTTTTAGTACTTAATGATTTTAAAACTGAAAACATACTTAATTTACATAAGTATTTTCGACTTAAATGAACTTTTTTTCAGCATTTAATGGAGAAAATTTTTTTTTTCTGAACTTAATCTCCTTAAGTACTAAAAAAAAGTTTTCAGTCGAAAAATTTTTTTCAGAATTAATCTCCATTAAGTACTAAAAAAAGGTTTATAATACTTAATGATGTTTAAATAGAAAATGATTAACCTCCATTAAGTACTCAGTATATCCTATTACACTTTTGTTAAATCCGCCTACTACTTAAAAACACACTACGTTCCTAATCAGGGCGGATATTAACAAAAGTGTAATAGGGATATGAATGGCGTAGATGTCCAAAAAGCGTCTCTTAAATTTGAAAAGGCGTAGATGTCCAAAAAGCGTCCCTTAAATTTGAAAATGGCGTAGATGTCCAAATAGCGTTCTAAGATTTCAAAATAGCGTAGATGTCGCAAAGCGTTCCTCAAATTTCGAAATGGAATAAATCTCCCAGAGCGTTCCCAAATTTCTAAATTGCGTATATGTCCCAAGAGCTTTCTAAAATTCCAAATGGCGTATATGTCTCAAGAGCGTTTTAAAACCAAAACATGCCTCTTCAAGAATAACGTTTCCCACTTCGTGGCGTAGATGTCCTCTAAGCGTTCGATAAGAGTTCGATTCACACTTGTCTACACTTTCAGACCTTCAGTTATAATAGCCTACGCTCTTTACATCGATCAATCCACTTAACCGCTTGTCTCTTATTATACAGTTCTTCAATCGTGTACACTTCGGCTCCTCATATATAATGCGCAAAAGCGGCGGAATTAATTAACATTAAGTACACACAAATGAATAAAGTTCATTAAGAGTTTTTTTCTTTTGCTTACCATTATACAGGTAATCTTAATGGAGGTTAATCCTTTTCTACTAACATCATTAAGTACGGCTTTTTGAGAACTTAATGATCTTAAACTTAAATCAAGCTTATCTCCATTAAGTATTTTTGGACTTCAATATACTTTTTTCTCACTATTTATGGAAAAAAAGTATTTTTTTTGTAATAAATAAGAAATATTCAATGATAAAAAAGTATTTTTTCGTAATTAAATAATATAATTTTTTTGTACGTTATCAAAATTTTCTATTTTATTCAATTAAAATGATGCCTTTTCCAAGTTTTCAGACATGGGCACTGGCCGTTTGGCTTGATTAGCACCCTCCTTTACATTTCAGCGTTCAAATGTTCGTTGATTATTGTGTACCTTCAGGCGTTACTATATAATGCGCAAAGCAAATAAGCTTAATGATTTTTATTTATTTTTGTGTTACTTAATGATATTAGTCGCCCTCTGGGGCGACTTAATTAACATTAAGTACACAAAAATAAATAAAGTTCATTAAGCATTATTTCTACTTTTGCAATCATTAATTATTAAACTGTAACAAAAATAACGCAGAAACGTCTTAAAAAATCAAATTTATATCGGGAAATATGTTTTTTTGTAAAAAATGATTTTTTGTTGAAAAAAGATTTTGTTGTTAAAAAAAATCAAGATTTAATTTAGCACTCAACCTTCAAAATATCATCGTGACGTAAGCCAACTTTCTGACCAGTGTTTCAGTGGCTTTGTTTTGAAATTTGACATAAACGCTCTCTAAAAGTTTATATTTGTTGTGTGCTAGCGTTTGTCTCAGACTTCAAATTAGCTGATTTCGGGATAGTGTTCTTTTTATTTTGTAGAATGCTTTTTGAATATTTTAAATATTTGATATTTTTTCCAAATTGACAACAATAACTTTTAATAAGAATAAATCAAGTAAAAGTTTTTTTGCTGTTTATTGGGACATCCGAGTTTAGAAGTGTGCATGGCTGATGAAGCTTATGCAAAAAAACGAAAATTATGATTTCTAGATTTATCTTTTTAATCAATCAACTAACTATATATCATAACTTGTTTTCGACGATTACATTATATAGTTATTGTATTCGGTTTTAAGGCACAAATATATATAATATTTTGCTATTAAAAATAGTTTTTTTACAACTTTTCGAATTTATTATTCATCTTCAGGTAATGAGTGAGAAATAGACCACCAGACTTTATTGCTGCCCTTTTCAAGCTTCAGATGTTCAAACATAGCTTCATCAATTTACAAAATATCACTCCTTATTTTAAAATCCACGTCGTTTTCACAGCTCTAAAATTAGCGAGTGTTATTTATCCACGTCTTAAACCTAAAACCGAATATTTTAACAATAGTTGTACTGTATACAAATGCAACTGCGTGGAGGTGTGTAGTTCGAAATATATCGGCGAATCAGAGCGCCTTCTACATAAACACATTTTAGAACATAGAACTCGCAAAGAATCACACGTTTCCCAGCACAAGTTTAAATGTACTCACTACTAAACCGCATTTCTACAACAATTTGAAGATGATCCAAACAACTAACCAAATAAACGTAAAATGGACGAGTATGAAAAAATTTTCATTAAGGGGGTGGTCGAGGCAATCTGGACCTTTTTAAACTGTGCCTGAAGAATAAACGGAGAACAGTAGTAACTTCATTATACTTTGTATGCAAATACAAGGTTTTTATGAATCTTTGAGATTGAAAAAAAATTATTTTCCATGTTTGGAATAGGCTGTCCAACCTCTAGAAAAGTGCCAAAAATTAATCTTAAACATTTTTTTTTAAATTTTTTCTCAGCATTCATGATCATTTTTGCGATTTAGCGTCACCTAGGAAAAAAATCAAAATTACGGGCCGAACGTCGATTCTCACGTGAATAAAATGGTCATTCGTGAAAAATCGTAAAAATTGGGTCATGGCCATGACTCATGGTCAAAGGCTGACAAAAAATTTTAAGATTTATTTTTGGCACTTTTCTAGAGGTTGGACAGCCTATTCCAGATTGCCTCGACCACCCCCTTAAGGGTATCCCGGTTCCTACATTTCCTGCAGTTATTATGTCATAAAAACGTACCAAATCAATTGTTTATGTTTTGAACGCATAAAACAACCCAAATGAAAACAACAAATTTTTCGAAAATTTTGCGTTTTTTCGATTTTTTTCGCAAATTTATAAAAAATATTTTCGGATACAAGGTTCAAATTTTATGACAAATTGATTGGAAGGCGATTTTTGAGAGGCGAAATTGAGAGAGGAGATAGATTTAAAAAAATGGCTGAAAAAAGCGGTAAATTGGCGCTCGAAAGCATTCCAGGGTGANTTATACTTTTTTTAGTTAATCATAATTTTAAAATCTAGAGGTTGATATTTCGAGACCGATTTTTTTAAAATGAAGACGTTTTTTTCGTCGGCGAAGGTAAATATTTCGAGACCGATTTTCTAAAAATGAAGACGTTTTTTTTGTCCACAAAAAAAACGCGTTCAAAATCTTTGTTGTTTTGAACACGTTTTTTCGTCCGCGCTTGACTGTCTACCCGGCGGACGAAAGAAAACGTAGTAAACGAGAAAGCTCAAGCTGTATGATTCCAATTGCACATTGCAGTTTGTAACCTTGAAATGGAAAAAAGTGATAAATTTCTAGAAAATATTTTAACATGAGCCGTTAAATGCATAAAGCCTTATTGCTGGTATTTCTCTCAATTGAAGTTTAACTTCATATACACGTATCCAAAAATTACATAATGCCAATATTATTTGTCAGTAAAAAATTCTCTACAATATACATATTAATCTATTAATTCTCTACAATATTCCTTACAAAATTCTTTACAATATACAGTATACTACAATATACTACAGTATACTTCAATATACGGTTTTTTACCCAGGCGGCTTAAAAAAACGAAGAAATCGAAAAGACTCATCCTGTACAATATGATATTGTCAATATCCCTTTAACACCTTTTGGATGATTTGAGATATGTAGATCTCTACAATATGTAGACTAATTTGAATTCGAAAATTCATCGCTATAGGTTTAAAATAGGCAAAATGTACATTATTTTACAAAAAAAAGTTTACCTCACGAACGGTTCATGCGATTTCTTTTCTCTTATTTTCATAAATTATTCTCGATTATCTTAATAAAATTATAGAATAACAAAATTTTAATAATTTTTGTCAGATTTCTCGCAATCACTATTTATGCAGACTTACTGCGCGCCATTTGAGACTATCCTATGGCTAGAATTTTGAATAAATAAATTATTTTTTGGAAGCAAATCCGATATTCTAGAACTAGTTATTCGACAGGAAAATTTTTTATTGGCTTGCAATCAATTTCTTATGTGCTGGATGGTCGGATACAAAAATAATAATACCGAATTTGAGACCGTGGTCGAAAATAACTACTGCACCAACAATCCCCTTAAGGGGGTAATGGTCGCTGGAATTGATTATCCTCGATTGAATATTAGCCAACCAGGGCGTCGGTGATATTATTGAGATTAGCCAGTTTGTAGAACTAGCCATCAACTTGCGTGCAAGATGTGCCAAATTTTTTTGTATGCATACACTCCCCCACACATAAGCAACACAAGAGGACCCAAGCCAAAATGGTAAAACTATCTCTTCCTAGGTTTTATGTTGCAATTGGCTGAAATTTTGACATAACTTGTAAAAGTGGGAGACCAAATAAACTCGATCAGTTTTTTCTAATTTTGCTCTATCTCCTCCTAGGAAAAATTATAAAATTCATTAATTTGTTTTACTCAGCTAGCTTATACAAATTCGAACAATAAACTCGAGCACTTTTTGCGATTTCGACCTTAAATTCGGTATATGATTTTTTTAAGGACCCACGAAAAATTTTTCGAAAAAAAGGTGCTTTGATTTCTTTGTAAGTAGGCCCAAAATAAAGCTACTACAACACTGATAAGAAAGTTGGCTCACATCAAGGTGAAATTTTGAAGTTTTAGTGATTAAATTGAAGCAAACGTTATTTTTGAACTTCATTTTGAAAAAAATATCAAGATAAAAATCGAAAAAANTTGCTGGTATTTTTCTCAATTGAAGTTTAACTTCATATCCACGTATCCAAAAATTACATTATGCCAATATTATTTGTCAGTCAAAAATTTTCTACAATATACATATTAATCTCTTAATTCTCTACAATATTCCTTACAAAATTCTTTACAATATACAGTATACTACAATATACTACAGTAAACTTCAATATAAGGTTTTTTACCCAGGCGGGTAGACAGCCAAAATTGCCTATACTTTGCTTA
>SCLH01001231.1:832-27308 GCA_004367855.1 Oikopleura vanhoeffeni
TTATCTCAAAAAGCGAATATGACATATTCAATATGACATATTCAATATGTTATTAATTGAAAATTTTAATCGATGACACATCGTGCTCAGGTAAGGGATAAGTATTTAAAATAGAATACTGAAATTCAGTAATTGAATAAAGAAATTAAATACTATTTCAAATTAAAATATCCCTTTAACACCTTTCTGTTAATCTATGATGCTCCTAGCCACTCATGAGGCCGCTTTTCAGCCCGCACATCATTGATTAACAGAAAGGTGTTAAAGGGATATAAGTTATCATATAAGGTCTACAATTTAAAAATTTTCAGAAGTTGTAAAATATAATATCTAAATAATATTTTGAATACACTAACTTACCATTCGTGGAAACCCCTTGTAATGAAAACCCATCGCCCTTTAATGGAAACCCATTACCATTTGTGGAAACGATTTATTCGCGAAAGTGGGTTTCCACGAATGGTTAGTAAGTGTACTCCAGAAATTTGAAGATCGCATAAACATTTGAAACACATTTTGTTCAATTTCTTGAAACGTCTTCAATTAAGACTCTTAATTTATTAGGCAATTCCCATATTGAATAATTGTGCTACCTAGCACCAATTGCGGATATTTAGTAAGTCTCTTTCGGTTTTTGAAAAGGCGATTTACTATATTTTATTGAAAAAGTCCGATAACAGCCTAATACGGCAATTTTATTGAATTTAATATTTTTCAATTTGAAACTCAGGTGACCTGAGTCAGGTCTGTCAAAAGTATGCAATTTTGTGACATTTTGTTTGAATTTAAAATTTAAACCAACATTGCAATAATCAGTTGTTACCAAATTTATACTTCAATTTTCCCAAGAAATTTCATCGTCGTTCAATTGAGCCGAATAACTAAAGTTGAACTTTATTCACGCCTATTACAAACGAAATAAGCTGTTCGCGCAAAAAACAGGAAAACCCTTTTTGCTAACAGGTAGATGAAATTCAGACTGAAAAAATAACATACAAAATGTATTTTCCCGTTATTACACTAACTAGCCATTCGTGGAAATCTCTTGTGATGGAAACACATGGCCCTTCAATGGAAAACCATACCCATTTGTGGACACCATTTTTGAAAAACAAAAAATTATCATTTGTGGAGACCATTTTTGTAACANCCTGTCAAAAAAGTAATGCAATTTTTGTGACATTTGTTTGAATTCAAAATTTAAACCAACATTGCAATAACAGTTGTTACCCAAATTTCATTACTTCAATTTTCCCCCAAGAAATTCATCGGTCGTTCAATTGAGCCGAATCAAACTAGAGCTTGAACTCTTACCTTCAAACCGCCTATTACCAAAACGAAATAGGCTGTTCGCGCAAAAAACAGCGAAAAACCTTTTTTTTTGCTAACAGGTAGATGAAATTCAGACTGAAAAAATAACATACAAAATGTATTTTCCCGTTATTACACTAACTAGCCATTCGTGGAAATCTCTTGTGATGGAAACACATGGCCCTTCAATGGAAAACCATACCCATTTGTGGACACCATTTTTGAAAAACAAAAAATTATCATTTGTGGAGACCATTTTTGTAACATACATGTTTAAGAAAGTTAATTGTATCAAACAATAATGCGATTTTTATGATAATTAAATTTACAATTGGTATGTAAAATTGTAACCATATAAATTACTTTAAAAATTTATATTAATATTTTAGAAAATTGTTCACTAACTTACCATTTATGAAAATCCACTTTGGCAAAAAAAAAAGGTTTCCATAAATGGTAATTGGTTTCCATTAAAGGGGTGATGGGTTTTCATAACATGGTGGTGGGTTTCCATAACAGGGTAATTTTGGGCTAAATTTGAAAAGTTGTTTTCAGCCAAAAGTTTGGAATTTTTTAACAAAAAATTGAGATTTTTTCAAACTACATGTGCAGCGGACAATTATATGCAGTCGAAACCCACAAAAAATTTCTGGAATATTTTTGAGCAAATTAAGCATCAAAAACAGAGTTTTTTTTCTCAAACATTCCTTGTTTTTCAAAAATGGTTTCTATAAATGGTAATGGGTTTTAATTAAAGGGTGATGGGTTTCCATTACAAGGAGTTTTCATAAATAATAAGTTTGTGTATGCAAATTGTGTTACAAATTATCCTGGAAATGAATTTTTGATAGACATTTGCTATCGGTAGTTTCTTAGAATTTGTATCTCAGATTTTACTCTTAAACTTTAATTAGTTTTATAAGTAAATAATATTCACAAGAATATTTCGAAGAATACAAGAATATAATCCTTCGGCCAGATTTCTTACTCAGCGTCATAACTGTGACGTCAGAAAATATAGTGACCAATAAAATCAAACGATTGTCAATTTATTTCAAGAATCATGTGATTTGATTGGTCAGTATCTTTTTTGACGTGACAGTTATGAGTCATAACTTATGACGCTGAGTACGAAAGCTGACCGAAGGATTATCTTCGATATAGATATTATATAATCTAGAAGTTTTTTTTCATATTTGAAAATAACTGCATTTTTAGCTAGACTTTTCAAAATTTGACCAAAACTACCCTGTAACGGAAACCAATGAGTCATGAGTTTCCACAAATGGTTAGTTGGTGTATAAATGATACAGTATCATAGGTTTCGAATCGTGAAAACCCTGCAACACCGGCAACCAGACTTGTTATTAGTCGTTATTAGCAACCAATACCCCCTTAATTATTAAGGATCGTGAAATTGAACGCAATGAGTTGAAACCAAATCAAGTAACATGTCATATTTTAAAATAGTTTATTTCATTATAAAAATAATATTTATAGAGTAGATATTTCATAAATTCCCCAAAATTGAAAAAAAATCGCGCGTCATTTTATTGACAGTCATTCGCTTTCAAAAAATTAAAGAGATTTTAATGACTTTACAAATAGTTTATCGTGAAGTAGTATTGAATTGGTTAAAATAATCATCTTTTGGTCGATTTGTATACGTAACATGATCAAGATTGTTGAGTCTTTCTGCCTGTTCTTTTGCTAATCTTTTATTTTCTTCAACTAGTCGCTTCTGAATTTCGCGCCGTTCCCGTTTTTCTGCCCGTTCCATCAAGGTTCCCGCTTTTGCCATTTTAATTCGGTTCGAAACCCATTGATTTGTGATACGGTTCTCTTCTTCAGTTTGACGAGCCTTTTCAGCGACTTGCTGAGCCTTAATTGCAGGTGAGATAAAAAAAATCGAGGTTTAAATTTTGAAAAATAGGAACTAAAAGAATAAGCTCCTTAAAAATGTCCAGCTTTGCTTTAAAAAAGGTATAACTAATGTTCGGCTCGGTAAAATTTAAGGGGGTACAGGTCGCGGGAATTTAATTTTCTGGATGAAAACTTAGCCATACTGAGGTTTTAAGGTACTAGTCAGATAGTCATCTTGTAGAACTATCCTTCAGCTTGCGAAATAAAAATCTAAAAATTGTTTTGTATGCATACAGTCCTTCACACATAAGCGACACAAGAGGACTTAAGCCAAAATGTTAAAACTATCTTCTCCCAGGTTTTATGTCAAAATAAGTTAAAATTATCACATAACTTGCAAAAATGGTAGACTAAACTTTATCTTAACCCGTCTGAGCACAGAGCCTATATATAGACTCGAGCATACTTAAAATCATCTAAATACGGCAAAAAAAGCACTGTAGAATTGTCTCGTCCAAATACATAATAAAAAATTTTGCGGCGATTCCAAAAAAATAGTTTATTTGTTTTCAGCAAATTTTGTTCAAATATTACGGGGGAGGTGATTTTTTGAGATTTTTTCTGAACTTTTACTTCAACTAAAAACAACAACAAAGCGACCTATTAAAGTCAATCAAAATTTAAAATTAGCCAGTTTTAGAAAGTGTTGCCATGGTTGACACTCAAAACAAAGATTAATGTCAATACAGGAACAAAATTTTTTCAGAAGTGATTTTTCATTTCAAGTAATTCACAGAAAATATTTTAATTATTAAAAAATTAATTCAAGCAATTAAAATAATTGTCCACAAAGTCACTTGACTATAATCGACCCAGAAATAATACAAAAGTGTATTAATGCTATTATAGGGGAAATTAACCATTTTTTATAAAAAATTGTGATTTTTCATCAAATTTTAGACCTAAATTTATAAAATTTTTCTTGAATTATATGGATTACCCGCCTCAGAGTACAAATCCTAAATATTTGAAATGATACAAACAACGCAAGATATACATCCATCAAAACCCTTGATTGCGGAAAGGCCGATCCATTGGTCAGATAAAAAGGATCAACCAATCAAATGCTCAGATTTCGCATTTTTCAAATATTAGATGTACTCTGAGGGCGGGTGATCCATAAGACAAGGTCTAAGACCATATCAAAAAAACGATGACGTAGGTCAGTCCTGTGCATGGATTCCGATAGCAAAAAAATTTGTGAACCACCACTGCGAGCTTGGTATCACCGTGATATGCCGTACCTTGCTCTTCAGTAAATTTTCTAAAACTAAATTAAATTCAGAATACAAATGTCGGATGCAAAAATATATTGTTTGAACTTCCTTATGCAAAAAAAAACATTGAAGACTCCAACATACCTGGCGCTATCTGTAATCCGCATTGAAAAAATGCCTATATAGGCTCTGGTGCCTTGGCGAGCGGTTTTTCAGATTTCGCTATATTTTATCTAGAATATCGAAAAAACCTCATTTTTTGGCAATTATTCGTCGGAAAAACTATCTCCTTCTAGAAAAAATTATATAATATCGTCAATTTTTTTTTAAATCACTCATACAAAAACAAAACTTTATCTTAGGCAGTTTTGAGATTTTTTAGCACTGAACCTGAGAGTTATGAATCACTAGATATAATGTTTTTATGTGTTAATTCCTCGTATCTATTGCCCCAGAAAGTTACCTGTGTTTGTCTTATTTGATCTATTTGTTGGTGATTCATTCCCTTCCATCTATCAGTAATAACTCGGTGTGAACCAAAGGCTGACTGTGCAACATCTGGGTTTTCCGTTAACATATCGCCAAAAACATGATTTTTAATTTCAGTTAAATTATCTTGTAATTCTGCGGCTTTTTCATGATTTTCTCGTTGAGCTCGTTCCTCTGCTTGATTTAAATTAAATTGTTTCGTTGCTTATGGAAGGATAAACAGATTTATATTTTTGTCACAATTTCTCATAATTTTTAATGGAATTCAAGAACTGCCTAGAGCAAATCTGTGCTAAAAAACTTTTTTGGTGAATTAACAAAAAAAAATTTTAAATTTATATTTTCGAGCTGAAAATATCAACAGAAAATTTTTCTACACATTTTTTCAAATACCGAAAAAAAGTTTAATTTTTGTAGAAAATAAAAATAATTATTCAAGCTACAAGAAAAACGATAAAATTTTTGCAATTTTCCATGTTCATATTTTTATTCCCGTTCCTGATGTTACAGCTCTTCTGCACTCGGTCTCTTGCCGTTGCAATTCAAGACCAGTTTGATCTAATTCGATTTGTTTTAGCTGATATAAATGTTCAGAATAATCGCGCTGCTGATCAGCCAGTCTTCTCTCTTCACGCTGTGCATCTGAATAATTACGATATTGAAATGCATTTCAAAAGTTTGTTTCTGTATTTCCAAAAGTTCAAATTTTGAGAAGTCGCCTCAAAAAATGGTTAATGCTAAAATTGTTTTGTATGTATCAAGTTTTTTAAAATAAGTAAAAAAGATATATAAGTTTGAAAATTTTTTTATGTCCGCGGTTACAATGGGCTGACACAAATTTTATAACATTTTTCTGAAGATATCGAACTACCATTCTTGTAATTTTCAAAATACAATTATAAAGTAATAAAAATTACGAAGTGATAAAAATTGATCAAATTTCGAAAACAAAATTGGTTTAATTACAGACAAATCGATGAAGTCAAATTTCAAAATTTCAGATAAGCTTTATTTTTCGAAATTAAAGTTTTAAATTTTTTTTGACCTATTGTTTACATACCTGCCCAAGTGGCTCTTTGTTGCTGTTGAGCTGTTTGACGAATTTTACCAGAAAGATCTTCACCTATAAAAAATGCTGAAATTATTCTGCTTTAAATAAATCTGTGACTAACCATCAAAAATTTGAGCTGACGAAACGCCCAAACTAGCATCGAAATCTTCTGTTCTTGCTGGTTTATCTATGCGGAGATATTCAGGATTATTCAAATCCCATTCTCGTCGGGTGTCTTGCTGCTGATTTTGAAATCGAAATTCGTTCAAGCTCTGAGCATTATAAATACTTATTTTTAACAGTTAAATCAACAGTTTCATTAATACCACAAGTCATAAATAAAGGAAAATAATAATTATGAGTCCTAAGTCCAGTGTGGCGGCAATGAAAGCACCTGATTTCACTTCTTTGACCGATAAGAGCTTTGAAAATAAGTTTAACCACGAACGCGAAAGTAAAGGCCCAGTGATGCCCATTTCAGTTATACCAGCCGGTTTCCCAAATTAATCTTTTAGGTATTTGACAGAAGAGTAGCATTTGCAAATCGCGAAAACCGGCTTGTTGGTGTAGAAAGGTGAAATTTGCAGTGTTTAAAATTACTGATACTTTGCATCAACTCAAACTTATTTTCTACTCTTGCCTCAAATCCGTTAAAATTCCACACAAAATTTTATTTGTCACGTTATATTTTTTGCCAAAACCAGCTGATAACTGTAGAAAAAAAATCAATGAAAAACATTTAAAATATTGCATAAAATTTAGAAAAATAAAATAATTGACGAGAGGTCACTCCTGGTCGAAAAGTTACGATTAAAATTTATTTGATTGATCAATATGTTATTTTTATAGTTAATTTGAACACTGTTTACCTTTTGGAGGTCTCGGACATCTCTTTCTTGTCTTTCTTGATATAAAACTCCAAGTTTATCATTTTTGATCATTTCCTTGGCATAGGAAGAAGTTCGCGCATTTTCCATTTCTTGCATGCGACTTTGTTCCTCTAGTTGAGCATCTAGGCCTTCTTTGTCCACTCCAATCATTCTAGATTTAATTTTATAAAAAACGCAAAAAAAAACTCTTGGAGGCACAAAAATTATTAATAGCCTCAAGCATACCAAAAATATTCAAAAATTATATAAACAATCTGAGCCAGGGGTCGGCATAACCTGATCGGATCATGTTTTCAAAATTTGCGATCCGATCAGGTTTTTCAAAACGTTATGCCCCTGATCTGACCAACTCTTTCTCAAATAATATATGTATCACGTTACGTGATTCACGTACTTGCTGGGCCTTTTTAGCCAAAATTGTTATATAATTCGGTTTTTGGAAACAACTCATCCGATTAAGTTATTAGATAGCTCAAACTGAGCACAAATATTTAGTGAATAATAAAATATTTTTTTATTTTATTTTGAGATTACTGAAATTGTTTAATTATCAGTTTTTGTTTAAAAAAATTGGCAACAATGGTCTGATTCGGACCATTTTTTATTAATTTTTCCCTTTATCTTTGTTAAACCCTCCGAGGCATATTGATCACAGCGGCCATAAGAACATTCTAACCACGATTAATTATCAGCTAAAAAAAATGAAGGCAGCGAAGAGGCAATATTTTGAATTCGGGTCGGCCACAAGGACATTTTAACCAAATGTTGGGTTATCACCATAGAAAAATGTTTGAGAAGTCCGGGAGTCGAACCCAGGTAACGGGACAATCGTCGAGTCGCGCTAACCACTACGCCAACTGCTCATATAACTGACTAGAATATGTTGATTATGGCGCGAAACCTTTCGCCCCAACACAAACTGATATTTTAGGTCGGCTATGAGGACATTTCAACCAAATTGATATTTAAAGGCGGCCATTTTTTGTTTTTAGGAAAGAAAAGATGATTGAAATTAAAATATTTAATAAACTATTATAAATTATCACTTAATTTTTTATTAATTGTCTATTGTTTCAGAATTAACGAGTTTTGTTCGATTTTATTGAACAGGACTGCGTTCCATTTTGCAGTCAAAGCAAAGTCGTGCCTGATGGAATTTACACATTCTTAAGTAAGACGATTTAAAATAAGAAATTTCAAAACTCAAAAATGGATATCGATGCTTGTAGAGATTTTTTTTCTGGTCATTTAAGATCAAGGATTTTTTTTGGTTTTGAGATTTTTTAAACAAAAAACGGTTTTAAGGTGCGAAAAGTAGCCTTTTAGTCCTCGGGTTTTCACGGGAGTTAAAATAGCGGTATCAAAAATAAAATAAGCTGACTTGACAGCGAAGGGTTTTCTCCAGGGTGGTTTTCGATTGCAACGTTATCGGATGTACCGGCTGGTCAAAATTAACCGGTAAAGTATAGCTTCCGGTACCGGAATTGATATTTCAATTATTTACATGTACCAAAAGATGCGCAGTTGTCGGTTTTCTGGAAACCGTATTATGAACTAGGGGTTATAAGTGACCACAAAATGCCACTAGAGGGGAATTTGTATCATGGGAAAATACCACTTACGGTTTTCACTCGGGATATAAATTCCCCTATGGCGCCACCTTGTGGTCACTTATGACCCCTACTTCATAATACCGTTTCCAGAAAACCGATAATTGCGCATCTTTGGGTACATGTAAATCATTGAAATATCACTTCCGGTACGAAAAGCTATACTTTACCGGTTAATTTTGACCAGCCGGTATGTCCGATAACGTTTCAATTGAAAATTACTCTAAGGAAAACCCTTCGCTGTCGAGTCAGCTTATTTTATTTGTGATACCACTATTTTAACTCTCGTGAGAACCCAAGGACTAAAAGGTCACTTTTCGCACCTTTAAACCATTTTTTTTTAAATCTCAAGACCAAAAAAAATCCTAGGTCTTAAAATGACCAAAAAAAAATTCTCTACATGATAGTTTAAAAACATCGATACCCATTTTTTAGTTTTAAAATTTCTTATTTCAAATCGTCTAACAGTTTTTGCTTGCACAAACAATCAATGATCGGATCTTGCATAGAAGAAACCCACAGTTTTTTTAGTCAGTATAGAAAATAGGCTGTCACCTGTCAGATTTGGGTCGAAACCAAGTTCGAGTTTGGAGCAAAAAATGGGTTTATGGCATTTCGAAATTTAATTCCTGGTGTCTAAAATGACCAAAATAGGTACGGGACATGATAAAACCGAATATAAAACTGGAAATTGACCACAAAATTTTTTGTTCATTTGAAACTTTCTGGAGAAGGGCTCAATAGAGCTGTATGCCAAGTTTTATTTAATTTGAAGTTCGGAAACCTTTCGGGTGAAGGGTTAATGTGCCGTTTTTGATGAAAAAAATATGAACTTGCATGTGAATTATTTTTATCTATACCCGGAAAGGACATAAAGGAATATTTAGGCGGAAAAATATCGGCGGAACTTTTTTAATGCTTCTTAAGTTAATAATTTTAACCCTTGTGAAAAGGATTGCCTAAGTAAGATCGCACCCTGAAAAACAAATCACAGTTACTTTACTAATTGAATAAACTTTCAGAAAAATTGAAGTTTTGACCAAGAGACTATCAATGAAGAAGTCTAAATAAACATTCTTGACAACTGCTGAAATTTTTGACTTTCAGCCAATATTTATTTGTTCTGGAAATTAAAAAAATCGACATCAGCGTCAAAACTTTAAAGTAATTTGACATTTTAAATATTTGCATCTCATTTAGTGTTTATCACTTTCTCATGATTTTTTTATTCAAAAAGGAAATAAACTGACGTTTTTAGCGGTTTAACCAGATTAAAAACGGACGAAAGTAGTTAATCGACCTTATAAAGTAAGGTAGGAATTAGGCTTTAACCTCCGGGGACTAAAAATACTAAAATAGGTACCAAACTCTAAAGTATCCTTAATTTTTTTGTACATAAAAACAAACCAAAAACAATTACAAGGTTTAAATGGGTTGGAGATAGTACCTGGTTCTAGCATTGAAAATTCTATTTTTTCTTTCTACTTCATTTTGTCTTCTTTTGTTGAGAGCCGAAGCTTCTTTTTGATCCATCGGAATTTCGAGCTGATACATTTTCAACGAAATTTTTGGAAAGTGAAAAATTTAAACTAAACCAAACTAATTTTTTTGTTCGGACTTCTCTAACGCGGAATTCTAGAGATTATAAAAAAATAAACTTGCGTATTTTTATTAATGAATAATATCTAGTTTCGTGTCTTGAAACGCGTGCTGGTTACCATGGAAATTTGCTCTTTGGAAAATTGAAAGAGAAATATTTGTGAGAATGGAATACATTCTGAAAGTTTTTTTATTTTTTAATTATCGCAGTTTAGTACAGGGGCTGTAGTACAGGAGCAGGCTCATATCGAAGAACCTGCAGTTAATTTTATGTCAATCGTCTATGTTTTTATGTTGTTATTGACATAAAAATTACACGCTAGGCAGGATCTTCGTACATCGTCCATATACGCCTCCATATATCGCTGGCCCAATATCACTTATTTTGCCAATATTGCCGAGAAAAAAACCTACGCAATTTCACGATTTTTAGCTTCAATACTTCGACAACAAAGTCTTCAAGTGCCCATATCGAAAATCCTGCCTAGTCGTAAGAATTTATCACTACGTCACAAATAGAGAAATCCATTAATTTCATAGGTCACTTCTCGAAAATTCGGTCATTTCATTGGTTACTTTCTATAATAGAAATTCTATTCTTGTGACGTAGTGATAAATTTTTACGCCCAGGCAGGATTTTTGATATCGCCGAATGTGCCAATATCGCGGAATTGCGTGGGCGTTTGGGGTTTTTACAAGTTTTTTTCGTTCCGTCATGAATGTCGTCATTTTTCAGATTATGACGTTATTTCGAAAATTGAACAAAAACTTAATTGATGATAGACTGATATTTTACACTTTTAACATTTGGCTGAATCAGGTCATGTCCGAAAAAAGGACTAGTCAAGACAAATAAAATCAAACAAACTAATAGTCTGTGAAATTCACCTGACTCGACCAAAGTGGTAACGGATAGATATTAAAAAATTGAGGAATTCATAATGAATGATTCATTATAAATAATTTATGATTTTAATTTCTGGAAAAAATAATTTCAAAAATTTTTGGCCAAAATTTCAGAAATGTTTTCAAAATCGCTTATTTTTTTTCGAAGTCTTTGATCGGTGATAGTTTAGACCAAATTGTAGATTGTTTCATATGATTTCAAAAAATTATTATTGCAGTTCTTGGAAATTTTCAAACTGTCAAATTTCTGCCATTTTTTTGTTTAAATATATAGATTTTTTATTATATTGTTATACACATAAAATATATAAGAAGTGGAAATACAATGAAACAAATGTTAAAGATATGCAGAAAATTTTCTTTCATGACATATTTTTCCTGAATTATGCCTAGGGTTGAACTATTGCAAAAATATATGGGCCAGTTTAATCTGCTTTGATCGTTATTTTTATAAGGAAATTTTTTCTCAAGATATTCTTGGATTTGATACAAAGCAAATAAATTGGCATATTGATATTTGATATACTGATATCATTTTAACTTTGTTAGTCAAAATGTTAACTTATTTCAATGTGGAATGCCCCAGCGGATACTTTTCAAGTAAAATGTTTAAGAGGGTAGTCTGACACTACTAGTGTCCCCAAAATCAAAGTGTCTGAAAAATAGTTCCGCAGCCCTGTGATGCCTGGTTTTCTTACTAGAGGGCGCTGAAGTTGAGAACGGAGGTACCATTTACGCCAATATTAATAATAGGAAAAAAACACATTTTTGAGGTTATTTACTGTATTAAAAAATTAAAAAGTCGTCCGAAAACATTTTAGGCAATTTTGATTTTTCTTGCGACATGAAATACGTTGATCCGCTGATGAATAATTAGGGCGGAAATAGTACCACCGTTTTCGACTTTGACGCTCTTTAGTGAGAGAATCCTGCATCATAGAGACGCGAGACCATGAGTCATGGACCATGACTCATGGTCCATGACAAATCGTTTTTCATGGCCCATTTAGTTGAGTATCAACTTTTCAGACACTTTTATTTTGGAATATAAAATATCACATAATGTTAAAACTCGAATCAACAAGAAGTCTAGCCGACATCTATTTAAAAAAATTATTAAGGTGAAAAATTCTTCGATAATTTTTGTTTCATGGTTATTTAAGAAGTGTGATCGCACGTTTATTAGCCGCTGAAATTCTGTCTTTATTCGACTGCACTTTTCCATTTAATCTGTCCATCACTCCGTTTTGAGTAGAGATTTCGTTGTTCATATCAAGGGCCATGTGTTTGAGGTTATTTATGCAAGCAGATACCTTAAAAAATACTGTCAAAGAAGCGTCAGAGCAAAAATAACCGAATAATAAAAACCCTTTCTTAGATTCCGTATCGATTTCCATCTACTTTTAAACATTTATTTTCATCTAATTTTTCATAAATTGAAGTGAAGAAATACGTCATTAGTCTGTGAAAAATATTATTCAATTAAGATGTCATTGCAAATCCCCTCTTCAATGTTTTATGGCCTTTTCAAATTCCTTAAATTTAAGAATACTTTCAGAAAAATATAATGAATTTTTGAGATTCGACAATATGTGAGAATTCCCTTGTTTTTTGCTAGTGAATTGTCAATAACGCATGCAATTTTCAACTGCAAATTGCTAATCATAGCTAACAACTTTTAAAATCAGTGATTTAACTCGTAGACCCTTGTTTTCGAATTTTTCGAGTAGTGAACATTCACATTAAATCGCGCATTTACGCAACGCGTTAAACATTAATGACAAGATCAGGTTATAAAGTTATCGATTAACTTGAAGAGAAAATTGAGTTGTGTACGTTTTTTTTGGCGAAATTTTTACCTGTATTAACAGTACTTATATTTTTGCCAAAATTTCTTGGAATCACCAATAAAACCTTTCATTGTTAATCAGAAAAAAAATCTAAGTCTTTTTTTCATTACCACAAAGCCCAAAGTTGATCACGTGACGCGTATTCTCAAGAAATAAGTCGGTCAAATAGTACTGTTTTTTCAAAAAATGCTTAAATTCAGGTTTTGAAATAAGTGAAAAGTGTTACTGTAGAGTTTTTAAGACTTATTCTTCAATGTTACCACTTAAGTCCAAAAGATCAGTGGACCTTCAACATAAGAGATAAGGTTGTTGGCTCAAGTCACACACAATAGGTACTCAAATGATTAAGCCGAAAAAATTGGGTGTGGGCATAATTAGAACACCTTAATTTTAGAGTTTTGAACATAATGATATTTTCCGAAAAAGGTAGCTGATCTCATTTTTCGAAGAAATAAGGATTTATTTAATGACTATTTTAAAACCTTATTTTTTGGTTATTTCGTCACAGTGATTTATTTCAGACTCTTCGATGTAATGATGAAAAAGTCTAAAAACGTTCGAGTTGACCCTGAAATATTTTTTGACGTAATATTGAGTAATTTTTCAACATTACTGTATATTTGGTATGATATATTTTTTTTCAAAAGGTACTTCAATCATGCGAAAGACACTTAACCCTTGTGAGCATATAAAAAAAGTTCCTCAAGGCATCAGGGCCACAATTGTGGCTCTAGGGCTTTGAATGTATGTTTCAAGAAAGCTTAAGGGCAGTTGAAATTTAATTATTGTGTCTGCGATAAGAAGTTTGAAGGGAGTCATATTTTTGCTTTGACATTTCAATATTTAAAATTTTTAATTTTGAGTTCTAGAAAGACTGTCGAGAAAAGCAAGTGTACCATATCACGTGATACACGGTCTCCTACAATTTTTATCTTGTCGAAACAAGCCACAAGAATCTGGCCTACGTCATAGTTGTTGTCCGGCTTTGATATTTATATGCTCATAATCATATAAGTATTTAATAAATAAGAGTCAAAATTTTTGATTGAAAAATCATGATTTTTGATGAAAAATGATGTATTTTTCACCGATAAAGCAGAATTATTGGCATTTTTTTAATATCATTTCGAGTAATATGGTAATGAGGTATACAACTGTAGGACACTTTTGATTGGTGTAAGTTCAGCTTTTATAATAATAAATTTTTCATGGGATACTTGAATTGAAAATGTAGAGTTATTTCACTTCTAAGAAAAATGTCTGGCTCTAGAACCATAAATATTCATTTTAACTGTCATGCATGCACAAAACATTATCCTAAAAATGGCTAATCCATATTTGAATTTGTAATGTCAGTTCCGAAATGTAATTTTTAACGGAATGCAACATAGGTCAAAATCGCTGGAGAAAATCAACTCCGTAAATGCGGAACAAAAATATCGAAGAAATTTTAATTATTTTCTTGAAACCCGAATCTAAATTACTTTATATGTATTTTGAAACAAAAGCTTTCCTTGATCCAGTTTTTGTCTTTTTTTGATGAGTTTAGGTATGCTGGATGCCACAATTTGGTCTGTGCGCTCACAGGGTTAAGGAATCCCTGCTGCTAATGTTGACATATGTCTGATGAAATATTACCGACAGGGCTTGAGGATATAATTCAGAATTAAGCAGTTGTGAAAGCTAAGCCTGCAACTTGGCGAAAAAATTTGCCAAAACTTTTTTGTATGAACAACTCCTCAAACATAAGCGGCACAAGACACCTAAGCAAACGGGAAAAATCTAGTCTCCTCCAAAGGTTTTATTTGAATAAACCAAAATTTTAACATAACCTGTAAATTAGTATACAAACCGTTTGTGGTAAGCTTTTGTCGATAAGCTTGCATATTTTACAAAGTGCCGCTATTTTTCACAAATTTACTCAAATTTTATTTTATGCAAAAGCTAGCTCTAAACAAACAGAAACTTTCCTTGGGGCGTTTTTGTCAATTTCGACCAAAACAAAAAAATGAATTTCAAGGTAAGTGAAAAATTGCCGAAAAAAAATGTTGCTTCGATTTTTTCGAAGAGTAGGTCAATAAGAAAGCTGAGGAAACACTGAGAGAAAGTTGGGCCTTATGGTCAACGCCGATATTTGAAGTTTAGTGTCAAATGACACAAACGTTATTTTGGAACATAATTTTGAGAAAAATTAACTTAGAAAAAAATTCGAAAAAACGCAAGTTTCGAAAATTTTTGTTGTTCTTATTTGGGTTGTTTTATTGGCGTTAAACGTAAAGCAATTGAGCTTGTGGCAGTTTTGATGACATAATAATGCAGAATAATGGTAGGACAGGGATACCCTTAAAAAGACGAACGAAGTTTCTAAGAACTTTTAATTGCATTGCAGTATGGGCTCACGGTTTAAATAGAGCTTTCTAGAAAGTCAAAACTTTGGAAGAAACTGATACTGAATAAGACGCTCTACCGCATGAAAGACTATATATTTCACAACAAATTTAAGGAAGACTTTTACAGAGAATTCTTGGTAAAAAACATATATTATGTTTAGATAAGAGCGATAGAAAATCATTTGCATTTAACTATGAGGTAAGTTTCAAATATTAATTAAGGTTTAATTTCATCTCATTATTGCACTTTTCTTTGTCATTCGAGGTAAATTTCACAACTTTTTGTTTTCTTATCCTCATTAAATTAAATTCGTTTAAATTTTGTTTTTGTTTTTTTTAGTTGTATAGCAAATTGGCTGAATATTATGATAAGGGGGTATATCTGGCAAATTCGACATATTCACGATGATATATTCTGAAAACTAAAAGCGTATTGAAAAATGTATGTTGATAATGAAACTTTGCTTATATGGCTCGATTTATAAGAATGGTCACTAGTTGCCGGAAATCGAGTGTGGGTACAGATTCATGTCCAAAGTCTACGAGTAAAGCATGATTTTCGAAATTTTCATTGAATTTACATTATGTAATGCAGCATTACTAATGCTTAAATCACTGATTTTAAAAGTTGTTAGCTATGATTAGCAATTCTTGACTAAAGTCGCTAAAATGATAAATTCTGAATTTTTAAATTCAAGGATATATCAATGATATGATATCATAGAGTTTGAAAGTATATTTTGAGAAAACTTATTTTCTAAATAATAGGACTAGCCGGTAAAGAGATATTTTCCTACTTTTATAATGAATTTTAGCCAAAATTTCGTTAAAATATGATATCGAAAATACAAAACATAAAATGATAATTCTGAGGATATCAGTTTTCAGGAAATTATCCTTTCTCTCTTGAAAATATTTCTTTCGATGTGCGAAAATTTCTTTTTTTCCAATTTCTTGAAAATTTTAAAGTCTCGATTTTGACGTAAACCTAAAAATTGTATAGAAGCAAATAAAATTAATTGAGTTCGTTGGATTGGACCGTTTTCTGAGGTGACTAATTGATAAAAAATAAAAATATACACCTTCGATAGCAATCTACCGTTTTCTGAATGTTTAAAAATAAACGATTAATCAAGTAAAAATTATAAATCTAAAAAAATTAGATTTCACGAAATAATTGCATTTCTTTTTTAGTAAAACTAAATATTGATAAGTTTGATTTAATTACAATCATTCAAATCTACAATTTTCAAGAGTGAGGAGAATTTTTTCTACGAATTCGTCACAAAAGTAATTTAGCAATAGTGAGCCCTCGAATTGCCTAATTAAAAAAGCTCACTATTCAATTTTTTCAAAAAGAATCGTTCACTCGTGTGATACAGCTGCAATTAAATTTTGACTTTGTAAATGTCAACTGTTTATTGAGTGGTAGGTTGGGTGTAGGTTTATCATTAACCCTTCATAAGCTTGTTCTTTCATGCCAATTTGGAAGGTTGGTTTGATAGGCGCTGTTTCCAACGAAATAAGCTCGTTGTCCACGTTAATTTGAAAAATTTTTATTCGAAAATCTGTCTTAAGAGCAACCGACCCCCCTTAAGGGGGTGGCCATAAGTCCTGCCAGATTGGTACATTTTTTTCAGAGCGTAAATGGAAAGAAAAAAATTGGAAAAATTCTATTTTTTATTTTTTTATCTTCAATAAAAGTGTCCATTCGCAAACGTTTATATTTTATATTTCTTAACATAACTAATTAAGCTGGAAATATATCAAAAACCACTTTTCACGTACATCCAATTTCCAACAAACTCGACTACAGATTTTTTTTAAAGACGATATTAATGAAACTTCAGACATGTCGGCGTGTAGTGCCGCTAAAAAGTCGTTGTTTTTACGTTGCTATATTAAAAAATTTCCTTGATAAGAAAGTTTTTTCCCATGAAAAATGGTTTAAAAATGGCAAAAAGTAGGAAAAACAAACTTTTTTGGAAGGATAAAAATTACCTCAATTCGCGGTTTTTGATATTAAAAAATGATCTCTCAAACTATCTAAAGAAAATGGCGCTTTACACCCACAATTTTATTTGAAATTTTGACCAGGCATAAAATTTAATATTTTAGTGCCAAATGGCACTTATCGAGGTGTAACACCGAGTGTTAAAAATGTTCATCGATAGTTTAGAAATGAAAATCGCGCAGACAACTCATTATGTTGACATTACGGATATTTAATATAGATACAAACACTTTAATATGTGATTTCGCTATTTTTCATGGAGAGCTTCGAAAAAACACTAATAAAAATTTTGGACTTGATTTGCTGGAAAATTTTAATAATTTTTCTAAAAAGTCGACAACAAAATGATAAAAAAACATATTATGAATTTTCAAACAAGCAGTTCAGAAAGAATATGTAGACATGCATGAAAAAAGTATGAATGGCTATTTTTTAGTTTTATTCATTAAATTTAAAAAAACGGATCAGAAAAAATTATGGACAAAAATGCGGGAAAATTTTCTTATAATTAGTTTGGAAAATTATTTTTGAAATTTTTACGATATTTCAAAATGGAAACACTCGAACTCAAATCTTTCGCTAAAATAAGGGTTTCTGAATGTAAATTGGCTGGGTATTTGTAACGCACTTTTCACAGTCTGTAACTTGTGATTACAATGATCAACATGAAAATGAAAACAATTATATTGTTCTGTAAAACACTTTTCATTATTTTTAACCCAAAAAATTTTCTCATAGTAATCAAAATTCGTAAATCGTATTACGAAAAACGATTTTAAAAATGCATCACATTTTTTGCCCTGTCAGCAGTCAAAACTTTAGGAGGTAATATTACGACTATCAGTTGAAACTTTCCAAAAATAACCACGGGACACATAACAGTCGACTCCCAAAACGAAGACGGTAAAGAGTAATTAGTTTACGTTTAGGTGATTCGTAAAAATGAAAAAAAAAAAAAAAAAAAGACTTTCGGTAAAACAGTGCAAATCTCTCTTAATATCATTAAAAAATGATATTTTATCAAGTGCACAAATATAGCGAATAAAAATGCTTTTACGAAACGACGGTATGGAATTTGTGTCAATTTTGTGTTCATGTTCTCTTTTATCACAAAATACTGCGCGGGCACCCTGGCTGTAAGTTATGAAATATGAGTAGCGTGTTAATTACATAAGAAAATAAAAGGCCGATTTTATCCTTCATAAGGGGATGCACGCTTTTAAATACACTTTTTCATCATTCAGTTTTTACAGAGATGATAAATATTCATTTATGATATTTTAATTAATATTTCTTCAATACGCGATTTTTGGATGACCACTCAAAAACTAGCTTTTAATAACGTTGGAAATAAAATTTTTTATAAGTCATAGATAGATTTGGTCGCACCGGATTTAAACCCATACGATGATGAATTTTATATTAAATTTATCAAAAAAAAAACTTTAATTTTGCTGCATCGCAAATTGACATGCAGAACCCCTTACGGGAGTGGGTGTCCGCAAATTTGAGCCCTTCCGAGTGCGGTTTCCCGCCAAACTAGCAAAGGTGATATTCCAACAAAACATTTGTTGTACTAACAGAACCAACCTCGCGGTAAATTTGAATTTAAACAGTAATCTGATACAATCCACCTACGCCGACAGCCAACGCTTTTAAAAAAAGCTTCTTAAAAAGACACGCAGTTCGTACCTACTCCTTGCAATTCAATCCATTTTTTTATTATTATTATGCCGTGGAGGCTCCGGAGAGGCCTAACAACATAATGCAAATTGGCTTTTGTTTTCAAAAATTTTGCTTTCGGCGCCCAAAAACAGCAGAAAAAAAAAAAAAATATGATTTATTTATGAATTAAATTGAAAATGCGATCATGTTGTTTTCTTTTTGAACGCTACCGACGATATTAAAATTGCACCAATCCTTAAAAAGTGTTTGTTGGTAATGTTACGGAAAAAAGATATTTTGAAGCATTTTTTTTTCTGGGTTTCTAAAAATTTTGTCAAAATTAAAGGCTCAAAATGAAAAGTTGCCATGGCCCCCCAAGAGACGCCAAAAGCAAAATTGCCAAAAAAAATCTTATAGTTATTGTGCAAGACAAGTCTTCTGCTTTCAGAATGCAGTCATGAGTCGAACTGTAAATCTCTCAACTGGTGGCGGAGATAAGCTTTTGCCTGAAGCCTCCCAAACTGACCATTCAAAACAATTTGGCTAAAAATGAAAAATTGACATGGCCCACAAGAGACGCCGAAGGCAAAATTTCGAAAAAACACTCTCCGTTTTTGTTGAACAATCTTGTGCTTTGCAGAATGCAGTATGAGTCGAATACTATATTCTTTCAAACTGGCTTGGAGGAGATGAGCTTTTTGCCTGAGCCTCCCAACTGATCAATTTCAAAATTTAATTTTTAGTTTTTGCCTTTTTTGTCCGCCGAAAGCAAAATTTTGAATCAAAAGCAATTTTGCACAATTCGTTAGGCTTCTCCAGAGCCTGACACAAAAAAATAATGAAAAATGATGAAAATTGAAGGAGTAGGCACTAACTGCGTGTTTTTAAGGAGGCTTTTTAAAAACGTAGGTGTCGGCGTAGGTGGGATTGTATCAGATTATTGTTAAGTTCAAAATTACCGCGAAGGTTGGTTCTGTTAGTGACAAATGTTTTTGGAAAATCACCTTTGCTAGTTTGACGGGAAATGACCTTGGAAGAGGCTCAAATTTGCGACACCCACTCCCTTAAGTCTGTTCTTGATCTCAGAAACTAAAATATAATCAAGGTCTGAGCCAGGATTGTAAGAGGCATAAAGATGGATGGGGATGGGATCATAAAAGGAATAAGGATGGGGATGGAAAATTGGATTTGGGATCATCCCTTTTACAACCCTGGTCTGAGCTCTAATACTTTTTCCGTTATGCGCGCTCAAATAAGGGTCTTCATGTCAGAATGGATCTTCATGCCTGAGGGGAATTGAAACTCTTATGAGTGAGTTGGTTAAATTGTTAATTATATTTTCGACATCAATGAAGAGCTAAATAATGTGTCGGCGAAGAACAACAACTGAAAATTGATCATAATTGAACATAAATCAAACTTTGAGAAACAAGCCCGCCATCTGCTGATATTTAAACATTAAAATTCAATTGAAAGCATACAAATAGAACTAACCACACAGACACTTATTATTGAAAACAAGATGCGGCATCTTAGATGCCATGTAATTAATTAATTTATGATTTACAGCATTTGACACCCACAATCTTTCTTTAAATTTGCATCAAAAATTTGATACACTAAATACACGGTCATCAGATTACCTAAATAATTTGTGAATAAAAAATCTGAATTTGCAAGCAAAATACAATTTTATTTATATAATGATTACTAATCAGTCGCACCAGAACTGTCTCAATGTGTATATTTTATAATGGCTGAATCAGCTAGGCTGCTCTAAAATTATCGATTTCACAAAAACGTGCATTTGGACCCCTTCACATTTTTTGATACTCAAATTGATGCATAAAAAAATATGCGAAGCAACCGATTCACCCTAGGGAAAAAGGTTAAACCCCTCACACCCTTGACTATCTGAAGGCAAAAAAATTTTCAGGAGCTAAAACGGCGCAGAAATACATCGTCACAGACCTACAATTCAAATATTCATAGAATTTGCAATTTTATTTCCAAAAATATTTGTTGAAATTTTATACGATTAGCCGTTCGGAAGTTATTTGTTTCCTACTTTTTTTAGGATTTCGCCCGAACAAAGTTTCTTTAAAATTAATTGTGTGAAAACGATAACATAATCAAAATTCTGAGGAAGGCCAGTTCTAAGAAAGTATTTGAGAATTTTTTTGATATAAAGTTATTTTTTCTTCAGTCTCTATAAACGAAGAAATAATTTTTTCACAAGTGATTTTTATGAATCAAAATAATCACAAAAAATATTATAATAATTTTTCAAAAATTATTTTTCAAAAAGAATTGAACGGAATTGAACCCAAAATAAAGCCGACAAAAACAAATCGATCAAATGTAGAACATAAAGGGTTCTGATTTTGAGTTTTCAGCTGATTAGATATTTTTCACGTTTTTTACTGCATATAATTTGACGCGCGGCGATATGAATAATTGTTTGTAAGCGATCGGAGATTATTATATACAAAATCTGAAACCAGCTTTAAATAGCTAGAGTTTCACTTGTAAATTTGTAAGTCATATTTCATTGTAAAAATGTATTGTTTTTCAAGAAATACAAGGTGAGTGACCTCTTTTTTCTCTCGCAGTTATGTAGTTCACATACTTCGAAATTTACAAATGTTACGTGTTATTCACTTAATTCTATTCTTGATCTCAATCAGTGACAAATAAATAAATTGATAGCTTCTCCAGTTTTCCCGTGATAAGCGCTCAAAGAAGTGGCTTCAGATAGGCTTTTGGGTGTGAGGCGAAGTTTTCGTTTCTCGGTGTGAGGAGGTTATAGGAAATCAAGAAAACTTTCGGAATCATACAGTGTAGTCAAAAAACGTCACAAATTCCGATGATAATTTTATGTTATTAAAAAAAATAAAGGCTTATTACTATTCATTTTCATCTCATTCTGCATCGTCTGAATGAGACTAAGACGTTTGACTAAGTGATTTTATCGGAATATTAAAAATTTACTTCGACCACTCAAACGTCAGACATTCAAATTTTTTTCAGAACGATCGCAATTTTCTTCAACTTTTATGAGAGCTGCCAAATTTCCAGCCAAATTTAACATAATCAATGGGTTTCGAAAACCGGGTTTCCTTCAGGCCCGCAGCGGGCCGCCCGCTCAAAGTTGAACACCGTCACGATACTGTCTACGTTGAGGTAGAAACGGCAAAACTTTTTTGCTCAACAGTTTCTTCATTATATTTAGATTGTAGCGCCTGAAAATTATTACGTTCCGTACAAAACAATTTTTAAAAACTTGTCAGCTACTGCTCAAAATGAGAGGCCGGTGTTGAAATTGCCTATGTTTGAGCTTGAAATTTTTGTTGAATTATTTTTCGAAAAATCAAAAATTTTAATTTCAAACATAGGCAATTTTAAAAACGGTGTCTCATTTTTGAGCAAAAGCTGACAATTTTTTTAATAAATTTTTTTGGGCTGGATGTGATATTTTTTCAAGAGCTACAATTTGAACATAATTAAAAAAATTCTAGCAAAATTTTTTTTTGCCGTTCCGAGTCGGAACTTCCGATCTAAGTCTATGTGGCAAATTAATTTATCTGAACGTTTTATGTCTTCAAATAAATTTGCCGAGAGTGCGCTAAAAAATAGGAAGATAAATTAAAAATAGTACTACCATGATCTTATTATCAGAGCAAAAAAGTGGACGAAACTGGGTCTCGAACTCGGTCATTGACACGTCACAGCTACCTAAATAAGCAGCTGAAGGTCAAAAAGTTCATCTCATCTTTAACTGTTTATTCGTGTCAATAACCCTTAAATTCAGACGGTCAGACTCAGGTCTTTCGAACAAATTGAAAAGTTCGTATTCAATTAGCCAAATTGGAAACTAGGCTGTTATCGGTGTTCTTGAACCACTTCAGTAGGTCGATACAACGTTATATTTAGGTTAATTGAAGAGTGGCAATCCACTATTGCTAAATTACTCTGATGAGAAAATTCTTGCTTTAAAAAAACTTTGTTTTGAAATACTGGTGTTACGATATGACGGGATATTAGGGTAAGGTAACACTGGCATAAATTGAAAGCTCAACAAATTTTATTTTCACTAACAAAATTTTTAATAATTTATTAAGTAGCCACAAATTGCCCTTTATTTTGGCCTAAAAATCCAATGGAATTATATTTTAATGAATAGAAAACTGTATTTGTATTTCGAAATTTTGAAACAAGATAACTTATCTTAGTTAAGACTAGTTATCTTAGTTTAAGACTGACGACATTGAATGCTCTTCGCATTGATTTTACTGTCAAAAATTAAAAATTATTCTTGCTTAATAATAAAAATTAATTATTTCAAAATGGAAAATAACAAAAGTATTTGTTATAATTTTGAAATGATAACATTATTTATTTAATAAGTTATGTGTGTTTTGGTGAATTGAAAATTTTCTTAAACCCTTGGAGGCTATCAAATGTATCATTTTCTCGCCAATTTTTGGGTGCGACTTTGAGCGATAGTACTGAAATAACTACACATCCGATTAACTTTCTATCAGATTTATGTCAGTCCATAATTTTCAAAGAATTCAGAAGGTTATACATATTAACGCAGAGGAAATTACGGAAATGTTCAACTTCAAAGACATTAAAGATTTGAATTTTTAAGTCAACGTTTTCATGAAAATCAGGAACTTTTGAACGAATTGTCGAAAACAATTTTAAGTCATATTTTTGAACTTCGTGTCACAAATTTTCTGTCGGAATTTGCTCATTTTTGTTTAAAACATCCCTTTTTTTAAAAAAAATGGAATAATATTATCAGTTAATACGTCGACTTCGAGCTTCCAATGGTTAAAAAACAATTTTTACTGTTTTCAAATCTATTTGGAAATTTGATTGACATGCGAAATAATTAATTTCAAATAATGTTCATAGTCTATAGACCATAAAATTCGATGTGGTATAGTCCGATTTTGTCATAAATCATTTTGCAACAAACATCTCATTTTTTCTTTCGATTTTTAACCAGTTTCATATATTTAATTGGTAATGAATTATACCTGTCCTAAATTTTCCTCCATTTCATCTTCTCTAGCGTCATCCGTAACTCGTTTGATCATCGGACCACCAATTGTCACCTAAATTTTTTGTTAATAATTTGGCGTCCATGAAAGAAGCCCTAATCTGATTTTGGTCGTTCTCATTAGCCGTCATTAAATCTCAATAAATAGTAAAAATTTTGATTTTTTTCGATACTTTTTGTATCAAACGAAAGCAAAAAAACATTGAAGACAACAGTGGTAATTTTCAAATCGATATTTTGACGCTACAGGTTAAATTGAGAAAAAATGAGAATTTTCAATAAAATTTCTAAGAAAAATGTTAATAATAAGAAAGTATATCATTTGATGCTTTTGAATTCTGGAAATGATTTCAATCAGCTTTGCGCATTTTTAAAATCTCAAACTAGATAAACGTCTTACAGCATTTCTGTCGTCTGCAACGTTCATTGGTTGTGTGCTAACGACTTTTCCATCTTGATTTTTCTTCCAAATTTGTTTATATTCCTCGTCTTTCGGCGGTGCTTTACCCTAAATGACACACTAATGGATTGTGCTTTTTCACTGTACAATTTTCACACAATAAACACATTCTTGTATTAACATTCACTTACTTTCTGCCATGGACATGCACACAGCCCGCAACATTTTTCTAAGCCGGCCAGATTTTTTTCCGCGTCTCGCATATCTTTATTCACCGTGTTCATTGCTGAAAATGTTGTTTATTTTGTAGTCACAAGTTTTTGATAAAATTTTCGATATTATTTTCTGAAATTTTTTAAAATTTAATATTCTTTTTAATATGGTGAATGTATTTAATATCGCCTGACTCTATAGCACAAATAAAAAATTTAAGCGATTTTAATGGAATGAGACTTATTTTAAAATCTTATTTTGAAAGGTTGACTTTTTTTCGATCCGATCCGATGAGGTTTTTGTTGACCCCCGATCCGACCAAGTTCGATCCAATCAGGTTTTAAAAATCTCCGATCCGATCAAGTTCGATCCGACCAGGTTTTTCAACACGGTCTGCCGACCCCTGAGCTAGATCTTATAATCGGTACAAAAAATGGTACTCATTCGTAACAACTGAATCAATTTGCTATTGAAAATCTGATTATTCGATTAACGGTGATTTGCACAAAAATGAACCCGGGAAATCAAAATAAATTTGATTTCTCGCTCGAAAAACATTTCAGATATACTGAAATCGTTTGATTTTGACGTTAAAAATGTGAAATAATATAAATTAACCATCTTCTATTCGTTCTAGCTGTTCGCCTTGCTCATCAAGGGCTACTAAAGTTCGTATTCCGTAGTCTTGACACTCTTCCATGTTCGCAACCATTCGACGCGTGGCATCAAGTGATTCATCTGTCAACTGAATTAAAAACAGATTTAAGGGGGTTGTCGGTGCAGAATGTTGGAAAATTTGCAAGAAATTTTAAGCTGCAATTATTATTGAATTAAGGAAGTTCCCAACAGCATGAAACACCTTAAAATAAATTTGATTTTGAAATGTCGTAAAATCATCAACGGTTCAATAATTTTTTCATCTGCACTTTTTGCTAAATCGAACACTGACTAGGGCGCGCGGAGACTCTAGCTGATATTTTCCTTTGTTTCGAAAAACCAAATTATTTGTTTTTCTCACAATGAATCAGAATTGTTTGTTGATTCAATAATTGACGAAAACCAAAACTTATTTACTTCTTAAACAACCAAAAAATCAACCTAAAGATGATCCTAATTTTTCAAAATTTTGACCATTTTTTTCAAAATTTTAAGTTCGAGATATTAAAATGCAAAAAAAATGAATGTGTCCAAATTTAAGTTTTTGAGAAAATTCTAGAGTTCGAAGAATAAAAATAAAAATTTTGGCCTTACAAAAGTTCGCTATTGCAGCTTTACATAATCTCAAGAATTTTCAACTTTTTTTCGTTTTTTTCGAAGGCCCTCAAAATGTTTTAAGATTTGAAATTACCGGTTTTAAATTCGGTTTACTGGTACAATTTAGTAAAACTTTCAACATCATATGACTTGCAGCCGAGGTTTTGATCATTTCAGTTATACTAGATAGAAGTTTGTAGCTCTTACCGTTTTTCAGTGAAAAACCTTCGAAAAGACCTTTCATACACAACTCGAGAAAATTTTTGCGATTATTTTAGAGCGCTAGGAAAACCGGAATTATTGTTCAAGAACAGATGTGAAAAATTAAGTTTTGGTTATGTCTTTAACCGGTTGGTTAAGTGATATGTTTGTTTCATTTTAATTTCATAATAATTTTAAGATTTCGTTCTTCAATATCATGTAATAAACAACATTTTCCTATGTTTTGATGAAAAATGTTTTTTTTGAAAGCGGGCTACTTTTCATCAGCAACAAAAATGTAATCACCCTCATTCCCCTCAAGTAACTGTTGTGAGTAATTTTTTCTACAAATTCTGGTCAATTCTGATAAAAATATAGAAGTTGTGCTTTCATAAGCATAACTTATGCTGCATAAAATATGT
>SCLH01001231.1:27321-38630 GCA_004367855.1 Oikopleura vanhoeffeni
TTTTTTTTTGTAAAAAGTACTTTACTTGATTATTTGAGCGATTAAATAGAAAAATTAAAGATCAAAAATTTGTTGCAATATGTCAAATGTCAAAAGTTATTTGATTTTGTAAAGCAAAAAAATCTTTTATGTTACATAAAGGATATTATATGATATGTAACGTATTTCTAAAATGTTCCAGAGTCTTTTAATATATTCAATCGAAGGAAGGTGACTTTCCGAAGGTTTCTTGAAAGTATAACTAAGACTGAACTGCGACTCGCTTAGGCATGCCGCCTGGGTGTGCCTGTGTTACTGAGTTCTCCCTGTTTAAAATTAAATAAAACAAAAAATACATTTCAATTTACACAAAAATTCCACTTCTTGATTTCAATGAACATTTTGAAAATATGTTAAAATATGAAATATATGGATTAAGGGCCGTCAGTTGACATATCGTCACTATTTGAATGATGCAAACAACGCGGGATACCAGCACCCAATCACAACCCTGGATTGTAGAATAGGTCAGATTTGGACACATTCAACCAATCAAATGCTTGAATTCCGCATTTTTTCATATAGTCACGATATGTCGGTTAAGGGCCCTTAATCCATAAAGTATGTACCAAAAGGATTATTTGATAGGAATTTTAAAATGATAAGACAATTATTTCATTTCAGTAAATTTGTATTTTGATAATCAAACTTTCGTGATACCTTGTTCGAACTTTCACCCCTCGAGACCTCGAAATGAATATTGGATCAAAAACTCACAAGGGACATTCTGAGAGTCTTAAAATTTAAGACTCTTAATACACATATCGATCATTTCAGAAAGAGTATAATTTGATTATCGAAAATGGTATCGACAGGTTGTCATTTAATTTTATTTTATTACACCGTTGAGACCAAAAAACGTTTTTTGTCTAATCATAGAGGTGTCCGTCTGTTTACCGAATTTGATATAATTTGATTTCAGTTTCAATTCGGGAGCCCCTTAAATTGAAAACCTTGCTAAAAGAGTGCTAATAACTAAACACGATGTTCATAAATCGTTATCCGCGGATTTCAGATAACTGGAAGTTCAAATCCCGAAAAATGTTGTCCTATCAAATTGAAGACCAGGGTTTTTCTGGTAAAAATAGGTTTCAAGTTTTTTTTGAAGAAATTACTCGGAAACAATCACGAAAAATTAAAATAAAAACTAAAATATTCAGTAACCTCATAGTTACCTTGAAAGATTTAAACCGCTGTCTCGATAAACTCTGAAAGTTTTATAATAAAAAGTTGATTAAAATAGAATGAAATTCAGCTAGAGACTCAAAATCTATGGTATAGCACGAATCCTCGAATAAATCTCTAAATCATGGCTAGTCAGATACCATTTGCAATAGGAACGGCCTTTGAGTGTGAAGGGGTTAACAAATCAAACCCCTTTTCAATTTATAAATTTGAAAAAACCTGAAAATGGAAATTTGGTTCACTGAATACAAAAATTACTATGAACAACCAAAAAATGTATTTTAAACTAGATCTTGGCTATAGCTGATATTAGTAGACGGCAGCAATTTTCAAAAATCGATTTTGACTGATTATTATCGGGTATTAAAGGGGTTTACATGAAAGCTCAGAGAGATAGGCTCCTATAGGAAGGGTTTTAATTTGTCAAATAAATTCTATGAGGCTAACAAAATGGCCTGAATAAATAATTAAGATGATATCGGCAGAAACATTGAAAATGTCAATAAATCCTTAAAAGTAAGTTCAATTTGCATCGCCAAAACCCACTTATCTCATATTATTTCATTTTTTAAATTTTTATTTCGAAATTTGAAATTATTGATTAATTCTTCTGTCAGACCTGGCCAAAGCCAACTAATTTTGAAGGCTTGGATTGAGCTCGGCTTAGTCACGCCGAAATTTTAGAAGCTTGGCTTGCTTTGATATTTGCTTGGCTTGATATTTGCCTACTATGAATCAAGCCAGCTTTGGCCAGGCCTGCTTCTGTATTTATTCCTAGGCAGAGCTTTTGATATTTTTGAAGCACACACTCACACATATTTGATTAGGCTTTTTCAAATGAAGAACAGCGTATTTTACAGTGTGAAATAAGCTTCCAAATCAGAACTTCTGATGAGTTATGACAATATCAACCTACGCGAATTTATGCATCATCAGTTTACGCTCGATTAATTTTTGTTTGATTACACAAAGAGAAGGGTTTTCATTTCAGCACAAACGACTTCGCCACTTCAAACTCACGCGGTACATATCAGGGTTGTAAATGGGATGATCCCCGACCGAATTTTCCATCCCTATCCCCAAAACAATCTTCCATCCCTATCCCATCCCATCCCCAAGGGGATGGAATGATCCCATCCCCATTCCATCCCCTAAATACTTTGTTCAATTTAATAAGTATTAATTATTATTTAAAGTGGTACAGCAGGGTCCGGCGTATAGGTGAAACCTACGCAAAAACCAACGTAAGCCTCCGCAATCGCTATCTGAAAATAAAAACTTTTTCTTCCTGACGTCCGGCGTATAGGTGAAAGGGCTAAAGATAGTGTTTTTTCAAAACTTCTCAGGCAAAAAGATAGGCGTTTTCGAAAAGCCAAAATATAGGCATATTTGAACATTTTTTAAATGAAAAAACCATTAAAACCAATTATATTAGTGTTTAACTTTTAATTTTATTAATCTAGTACAGTTGATTTGTCTTAAAAATCTGCACAAAATTTTTCAAATAAATCCTATCAATTATTTCAAATGCCATTTTTCACCGAATAACTATTTATATTTTTGTTTGAAAATCAAGTGAGAAATCTTCTGGAAATTTTTGTGACTATAAATAAGTGCAGGACAACTACAGTCTACACCATTTCTTTGTAGTGGTGATTAATGACAACAACTTTAATTTCCATTCCTAGTGAACATTTTTTCCAGAATATTAAAATTCTCCGCATTGAATACGAATCATACAGGGGCAATAACGGCCGTAGTACGCTTTATAAAATCCTGTTATTTAAATATATTTTGTTGAAAAAAATGATAAATAAAATAATTCCTAGAACCTAAATTCGAATTACTGCGTGAATCAATTATTCAAAAAAGTAGTTTCTGCGGTTTCCATACATTACCTCTTTGCATTTGTGATGAAATGTGCACCAACAAATCACCCTTAACTCTTACTCTGACCTACGTTAACATAAATTATAAATTCTAGATCTTTTGTTTTAATTGACTATCAGAAGCGTATCTTCCGACGTCCGGTTTAGTGAAAATCCGGCGTATAGGTGAAGGTTTTCATCAGCGAAAAAAAGTTTCACCTATACGCCGGACCCTGCTGTATTCTGTTCTTAGCTCGTTTTTTCAGGGAGTGTAGTCTGCTCTGAGTTGTTTTAAGGGGGTGCCATAAACCAGCAGACTGGACTCGTTATAACTTACGAAAATAATAAGTCAGTATATTTTTTTTATGCTTATGTATAGTTAGCTGAACCGATATAAATATGTTTCAGCTTGGATAAAATTATTTTTATTCATTTTAGGAAAGATTTGAGTTCGAGTTTTCATTTTGAAAATCGTAAAAATTTCAAAAATAATTCAAACTATTATGAAAATTTTCCGCATTTTTTGTCCAAAATTTTTTCCTGATCGTTTTTTTTTAAAATTAATGAATAAAACTAAAAAAATAGCCATTTAGCTTTTTTCATGCATGTCTACATATTTTCTGACTGTTGTTTTGAAAAATCATAAATATGTTTTTTGTCATTTTTTGTCGACTTGTTTAGAAAAATTATTAAAATTTTTCCGCAAATCAAGTCCAAAATTTTTTATTAGTAGTTTTTGAAGCTCTCCATGAAAAATCAGCGAAATCACATATTAAATGTTTGGTATCTTTTAAATATCCGTATGCCAACTAATGAGTTGGTCGCGGCGATTTTCATTTCTAAACTATCGATGAAATTTTTACACTCGCTGTACCTCGATAAGTGTCATTTGGCACTGAATATTAAAAATTTTATGCTGGTCAAAAATTCCAAATAAAATTGTGGGTGTAATAGGCGCCATTTTCTTTAGATAGGAGATCATTTTTTTAATATCAAAAACGAATTGAAGGTCAATTTTTATCGTCAAAAAAAGTTTGTTTTTCTCTACTTTTTGCCATTTTGACCATTTTTCATGGGAAAAAACTTTATATCAAGGAAATTTTTTAATTAGCAACGTAAAAAACAAGACTTTTAGCGGCACTACACCCGACAATGTCTGAAGTTTATTAATATCGTCTTTAAAAAAAAATCTGTAGTCGAGTTTCAGTTGGAAATGGATGTACAAGTGAAAAGTGGTTTTTTATATTTCCCTGATAATTAGTTATGTTAAGAAATTTAAAATATAAACGTTTGACATGGACACTTTTATTGAAGATAAAAAATAAAAAATGAATTTTCCAATTTTTTTCTTTCCATTTATCGCTCTGAAAAAGATGTACCAATCTGCAGGACTTATGGCACCCCGTTAAGAGGGGTTTGGTCCCAGATTGTTAATTTTTGAGGGACACAAAGCCTAGTGTTTCTTTTTCTTAACCCTTGTGAGCACAGAGCCACAATTGTGGCTCCAGCATCCTAAAATCATCGAAAAAAGACAAAAAACTGGATCGAGGAATCTTTTGTTTCAAAATACATATAAAGAATTTTGATTCGGTTTCAAGAAAATAATTGAATTTTTTTTCGAATGTTTTGTTCCGGCATTACGGGGAGTGACATTATCAGGATTTTGAGCCTGATGTTTCACTTTCCGTAAAAATTATTTCAGAAATTGGACATACAAATCAAATGTGAGATTAGCCAGTTTTAGAAAGTGTTTTGTGCATGCATAAGTGAAATAAAAAAATTTATTGGTATCTAGAGGCAGAAATTTTTCTTAGGAAGTGAAATATCTAAATTTTCAACTTCAAGTATCACATGAAAAAATTTAGTTATTATAAAAGTGAATTTAACCAATCAAACATTGTCCCAGCAGTTGTACTTCATTAACCATATTTACTACGAAAATAATAGAAAAAAATGCCATTATCTGCTTTATAGGGAAAAATAAACCATTTTTCATCAAAAATCATGATTTTTCAATCAAAATTTTTGACCTTATTTATAAATTACTTTTGATTTATGAGATATATAATCAAAGCGGAACAAAACTATGACGAAGGCCAGATTCTTGTGCATGATGTTTTCGACAAGAGATAAAAATTGTAGAGACAACTGTGACCGTGTATCACGTGATATGGTACACCTTGCTTTCTCACTAGTTTTTCTAGAAACTCAAAATTAAAATTTCTAGAATATGAAATAATCAAATGCAAAAATATAACCTTTCAACTTCCTTATGCAGACAAATTAAAACTCCAACGCCTTAAGCTTTCTGTGAACAACATTCAAAGTAGAGCCCAATTGTGGCTCTGGTGCCTTGGCGGAACTTTTTTTATATGCTCACAAGGGTTAAGGGGAAACCGGCACTAAATAAGGTATTTTTAAGGAGAGACTGGTGCTTTTTCGCTATTTTTGTTTGAAATATTTTAAGCTTAAAATATCGCCTTAGGGTTGATTACTCCTTTATGACAACCGACTTTAGACACGGATACCCTACTGTTATTACTAACTTAGAATCAATCTCGCCGTTAAAAATAACATGCTGCCCTTGGGTCATTCTACGACAAAAAAAAATCCTGAAAACTTTTTTTATAATAACGAAGATTCTTCCATCTAAAACGGGATGAGAGAGGATGGAGGGGTCCCCTCCGAGGGATGGAATTGGGATGAAAAAGGATAGATTGGGGATGGCCATCCTCAGAATATCATCCCTATCCCATCCTATATTTCAATTAATTATTCAGTTAATCTTTAATAGTGAATATTCAACAGTTATTTTTTCCCGACCGCATGGCAGATTTTTAATCTTTGAGCGCAATGTCACGTCGTTAAAATTAAGTCGATGCATAAAACTTTTGAAAATGGTTATTTTCTTTCTGTTAATATGTTAGAACTTTTTTTAATATTGATAAGTTAAGTAAGTAATTTAAGTAATGAAAACGGAGAGAGATGATTTTTTTTTCTTATCTAAACTTCAGACTCTGATTAACTCCTAGAGTCACTTTCAGCCAACTAGTTGCCAAAAAGTCCGTTTTTCTTAATTACTTCGACTTAAATCTTAAAAAATATTTATTGTTAAAGGCGACTCTACGAGTAAGGGGGTAGCATTAGTGCGGCAGGACTGGTTACATTTTTTACGGAGCAAATATATATGAAAGAAAAAATGTGAAAATATATTTGTTTATTTTTAGCTTCAAAAAGGTGTTCATGTCCTGCAAACGTTCATATTTTTATTTTCTTAACATAACTGAGTATCTGTAAAAAACTATAAGAACAATTTTTTCACTCTGTACACCATTTCCAACTAAACCCGACTTTGGAATATTGTTAATACTATACCAAAAAGTAGAGAAAAACAACTTTTTTGAAGATAAAAATTGACCTTCAATTGCGTTTTGATATTAAAAATGTCTGACAATCAAAGAGAAATGCCGCCTTTAACACCGGCAGATTTATTTGGAAATTTTTTTGCAAGCATTGAAAATTTTAAAATTGAGTGCCGAATGGCACTTACCGTTTGTAACAGTCAAAGTGGTTAAAATTCCATCAAGTAGTTTTGAATGGCTAATCGGGCGACCATCCCAATTAGTTGACGATAAGAAGTTTATAGATACCAGAAATTAAAAACCAGTGATTGCTGCCTTGATTTTTTATGGAGATTCAAAAAACCACTACAAGAAAAATTTTTTGATCTGTGCGGAAAACTTTGTAATATTCTCAAAAAGTCGAGATAAAAATGAAAAATAAAATTCTTTATGATTTTCAAACAGCGGGTCTGAAAATATTTAGGGCATCTCTGAAAAAGTTAATATTTTGTTTACCCCACAGATTTAAATAAAAAAAGAAGATTTTTGGACAAATGCTGAAATTTTTCATAATGCTTTGATTTTTTTCATTAATATACGATTTCAAAATACATGACAAACCTCGAGCTCAAATCTTTTTTCTGAAATGATAAAAAATAATTTTTAAATTGGCTGGAACACAATTTTGTCTGGTTAGCCGACGATAATAAGCACAAAAAATGACTAACACTAATTACTGTTCGTGAGGTTATAATGACTGCCAAGTCGCCGGTATTTTAAGAATAATGCTACCGCCCTTAAGTAGGAGTATGGTCGCTATTTAGAGACTCGGACATGAAAATTTCTAGATTATTTTAAACTATTTTTTCTTAAAAAATGGACAAAAATAAGTGATAAAAGTCTTTTATTTTCAATGTCAGAAAAAAGTATTTATCGCGATTTGAAAAAATATTTCTTCATTTTTCAAATTGTAAATTTCTGAGAATTTGAATCGCTGTTTCGCAAAAAAAGCGAGAATACAAAAATCAAATTGTCGACTCGGGCTGTGCCCGAGATCCTTGAGGATCGTATTCAACCAGTTTTAAGGGTAATTTTCAAATTTACGATTTCAAAGAACCAACTGAAATCTCCTAAAATGGATAAAAATGACTTTGTATAAGGCTGAAACATATTTTAATCGTTCAGTCTAACTAATAACATGAATAAAGTTAAACTGATCACTATTTTCGTAAGTATATTGACTCCATCAGATGCCGGGTTTAGCCACGCCCTTAGGGAAGTAACCGACGGGTTTTACTTGATTCTCAAAACGTTAGTCCTTGAGCTCAACCGCAATTCGTATTGAGTTCAAAACCTCGAATTCTGGAGATATTGTTTGAAATTTTTCAAAAATGATGTCAAGTTTTTTGTATGACCGGACCGGCCGGTATAACGGTCCAAAAAGTGATTTTTTCCCATTTTGGTACAAACCTACGATTAGTGCCAAATGAAATCCTGGATATACAAAATTTTCTCTTTTCAAGTAGTGAACTTAATTTGTAAGCTTAACAGGCCGGTCGTGCCCTATTTTCAAAATTTCTTGTTATTAAGAGGAAAGTTCCAAAATAAATGGGGTGTTTTGGCGCATGTTCCGCTGGTACAATGGCATTTCGTTCGAAAACAATATCAGATGTTTTTTTAAATAACAAAGCACTTCCTGAAAGTGTGCAAAGCGAGAGGTACAGTCGATTTTTTTCAATTTTATCATAATTAGGCTCTTAGATGCATTCATTTATTTACCCTCAAATTCGTTCAAAATATGGTTTTGAAGAAAAAATATCAAACTTTTTTTGGAGTAAGAAATCATATTTTAATACATTTGTCAGGTGAAGTTGCACAACTAAAATAAGTGGAAAATAGTCAGATCCAATTGTCTAGATATACGAAAAGAAAGTTAAGTTACCTGAAAAAAATATTAGAAAAAAATTACATATCATGCAAAATTCGGAATTTTAAATTAATCGAAAATTCATCTTTTTTTAGTTAATAAGGCAACGTTATAGAATAAAAAATGCAGCTAAATCAGCTTTTCCTATCACTTCTGATAGTCTTCGAGAAACAGCCCCTCCGTCGGTTACCAGCCAAATTTCCTCGATCTAAGAAAATTTTTTTTTTTTTTTTTTGAGAATTTATAAATATTTTAATGCATTTTCAAGATCTTAATTCACATGAGTCTATGAAACCAAAATAGAGCAAAAGATTATTCTTCAAAAAGTACACTGCGGTTAAAGAAAATAATAACTTTGAAATAAAAAAAATTTTGAAATTATTCTTGACATCGAAAATTTTTATATATATATTTTGAAGCAAACCAGCCACGAAAGACAATGCAACTTCTGAGTCTCGATATTACAGCCTCCGTCGGGTTACCCCTCTTAAGGTTCCTTGCCGTCAAAATCGCAGGAGGAGTAGATTTTCCCCGAGGCACTCAAATAAGGCCAAAAAAACAAGTTTGTGTGGTCCAAGTAAAAGCTCTAACTTAGAGTCTAAAGTTCTCTATCTTCAAAACTCAAGGAGAGTAGGCTTTTGAAATGAAAATATTCCACTTTTGAAAGGTCGTTCCTGATGGTCGCGCAATCAGAGGTCTCCGATTTGTTTTGGGAAGCAAGATTATGTCAATTTACCCTAAAACTGAAATCCATATGTCGTGCTGTTTCTAGTATTTCATTGAGCGCGCAGCTAAAAACACCCTGTTTTGGCTTAAAATGCGACCAGTACTCCCCTAAGGGGGTTCTGAATTGTAAATTTGAATATAAATTGCGTTGGCACAAGTCAACTTTTTCTATTTGATAAATTGAACAAACAAAATATTCAACTCAGGTTAAACCTCGGAGCTAGAATCGATTCGCAGAACTAATTATAATGCTCTATTTGCCCCCGTAATCTATTTTTTGATCTGCTGATCCAATATGAACTATTTAATAAATAAAGTTTATTAATTTTGTACTTTTATTATTATAAATGCCAAAATGACTTCCGTAGAAAAATTTGAGCAGGAGAAAATGTTTAAAAATTTTATATCTGCATGTAATAAAGAGAAAGTAGACTTGTCTTTATATTATATGATAATAACATCATTTATCAAAGTTTTATGTAGCTTGTGCTGCTACTCTTTTTTGATTCATTAAATCAATATGCCAATTGACCACAAATCTATTATCTTATAGTTTTAACATTTTATTCTCGCAATATTTTAGCTTAATAAATCAATGTTTAATATTATATAGAGAGCATTTTGCACTGTTTACGAAATCTTTTTTTTTGTTTTTTTTCATTTTGACTATCACCTTGAACGTAAACTAATTAATATCTTAACTATGTTTGGTCGACTGTTATGTTTCTGTTATTTTGAAATTAAACTATTCGTATATTACCTGCCTCGAGTTTTTGGACCCATGCGGCAAAATTGGCATTTTTTAAAACTGTTCTAATACGATTACGTAATTTATGTTACTCAAATGGAGAAATTTTCTTTTTGTATTAAAATCATGTCAAAAAGTGTTTACAGAACAATATATTTCTTTCATTTTCATGTGTTATCATTTTAATCACAAGTTACAGACATGTTGAAAAGTGTACAAATACCCAGCAATTACAGCTAATCACCATTCAGAACCCCTTAAGAGTCCCTTTAAATGATGGTTACACAGTTTAAGTCCGATTTTAGACATTTTGGAATGTTACGATTGAATAATCAAAAATATAACATAAATGAGTGAATACTAGATTATAATACCCTGGAGAATACTAAGTTATTTCTGTACATCTGTTTATCTGATTATGTAAATGTACACAGAATATATTTGAAACCTTTATGTTGAAATGTATTTTGTGAGTCTACCAAATTTACAAATTGAATATCTGGTAGGCTAAGAACATAAATTTAACAGAGGGATTTCCATGAATTACCAATCCGTTATGCGGATAAATATCACGTACAATGTAGTTGAGGTGAACTGGCGTAAAAAAAAGGGTGTTTTTCTCATCAACCAATGCCCGCATCTGATTTTTCTAGCCTTTTGATGAAGTTAGAAATGATGAATTTTTGACTTAATTTATTTGTCGTTAATTTTCTTTGATTTTTCGAACCATAATCTACCATTAGAAATCAAATCTAATTTTTACGCGCGTTTTTCAGTAATTGAAATTTTTCAAAATGTATTAGTTCCTAATAAGAAATATCTAGCGCTTATTGGTTAACTGTTGCACTCTATTTTTCATGATGACTCATAACTCAAAAAATAATACGTTCTACTAAAATACAGCGACTTGATTGTACATGTTTATCGATACGTCTTAGCCGATAAAGTTTGACTTATTTATGCATATTCTTATAAGAAATAGTAAATAGCATCAAAAACGCTCCTTAAATTTCACTAACTGAGTATACAGTGTAAGTAAAAATTATGGATCATTTCAAAATGAAACCTAAAAGGCGATAGAATTGATTAGGAATCACCGATAGCTTTACCGTTTTGCTTAAAAATATGACGTTGGGAATCTTTTTGCTTTCATTTTAACTCTCAAACTCTAGCAAAAACAAATTGTCATTCTAAGCTCAAGGTTTCTCTCTTAAGGGGGTAGGTGTCGGTTTTTTTGAGCCCTTTATAAAATTAATTTATGATAAATTAACTCGTGGACTCGATTTCCGGCAAGTGACCATTCACCATTAAATCGAATTTTACGACGCATAAACATTAATTACAAGATCAATTATAAAGGTATCGATTAACTTGAAGACAAAATGACGTTTGTGCGTTTTTCTTTGGAAAATTTTTACTGTATTACAGTACTTATTTTTTGCAAAAATTTTTTAAATCACAAAATTAAACCTTTC
>SCLH01001231.1:39807-71888 GCA_004367855.1 Oikopleura vanhoeffeni
AGTCTGGGTACAGATTCATGTCTGAAGTCCACGAGTTAATATCGGTTATGACTAAAGTTGACTCAAGGAATCTCATGGTGCCATTTTTTTTTCAAAACAATCTAGAAAAACATCTAAAATCTTCAAAATTCGAATATTTTTTAGCTTTAACCCACATAAAACCGGTATGCTACCATAATATGAACATTTTTTTATTGGTGAATATGACCCGCCTAGAACAATGCATGACATTAACATTGTGGGGTCTAAAAGAAAATAGATTTAAAAAAAACCGTTTAGTGTTCTAGAATAGACTCACCACCTGGTGGTGTGATGTAACAATGTTGACTTTGAGATGTGTACTCGTTAGACGAAGGATAGATCTACAAACTAGTATCCTCAGATTTTTCACAACTGCCCTAGAATTGTTCTGAGGCGTGATTGAAAGGTTCCAAAAAGCGACACCTACCCCCTTAAATTATAAATTCTATTTTTTTATAAATAAGTCAAACAAACAGGTGTTTATTCAAATAAGATATATGTGACACTGGGATTTAAGACCGGGGTTGGTATGAATACTGGTACGCTTATCGTATAATGGCTGTTTAAGGGAGTCCCCATCGCGAAATTAAAATCTCTGAAAATTTTTCCTCTAACTAATAATTAGTTACTAATTAAATCAAATAAGATTGATGATGTTTCCGCGATTTTTTGTTCATCAGGTGGCGCAGGAGCGCGTTGCGAGGCCAAAACCTTTCTGAAGAAAAATCTCGCCAAATTTATTATGAAAAATCCTTATTTTTTAGGACATCACTAGACAAGCAATACGCGAATAATTTTTTTCTTTTTATTTTCTATCAAATACAATGAATATAACTCAAAACGTTGCTTTTTTTCCGAAGTCAATATTTCTCGAAATCGGACCGACCGATTTCTTTATATTAACACTGATTTTGCATTGAAATATAAACTTGAATATTGTAGACTCGGAAGTTTGAAATTCGGAATAGAACAAAAGTAACAGAGTGGAACGTTATGCGCACCGCTCTGATTAGCGTACTTCTCTCGAATGAATATTTTTTTTATCTTATGACCAAATATATTCACTTTTAATACTCTTAAATTTTAGACTAGCGATAATTTAATCTTAAAATTATTTTTGGCTTTTTTTCACAAGTTTATTTTTACCCATTTTTGAAATTTTGCTCAAAAAATATGCATTTTATACAAATTACCTTACAGCGCCTTTACCGAATTTCCGCTTGAAACAGGTGTTTTTTCAGATTGATAATTAATACTTGAATTAACTTCTGTGTTCTCTGCGTGATATCCTGGTACTCGTTTATCAGACGCAGATTGATTTTATGATTGTGTGTCAATCATTTGTTCAAGCTAATCAAACAAAACCTGGCGTGAAATAATTTCAAATTATTATTTTCTCACTCTTTGATAGTGAAAATAGGGTTAAAAACATAATTTTGATATTATCGCTAGTCTAAAATTTAAGAGTATTGGAAGTAAATATATTCGGTCATAAGATAAAAAATATTCATTCTGAAAAGTACGCTAGTCAGAGCGGTGCGCATTACGTTTCACTCTGTTACTTTTGTTCTATTCCGAATTTCAAACTTCCGAGTCTACAATATTCAAGTTAAGATTTCAATGCAAAATCAGTGTTAATACGGTATAAAAAAAATCGATATTGACTTCCGAAAAAAAGCAACGTTTTAAGTCATATTTATTGTATTTGATGATTAAAAATAAGAAATTCCAAATCAAATTTATCTGCGTATTGCTTGTCCAGTGATGTCCTAAAAAAATGAAGATTTTTCATAATAAATTTGCCAAGTTTTTTCAGAAAGATTTTGGCCTCGCAACGCGCTCCTGCGCCACCCAGTGAACAAAAAATCGCGGGAACATCACCAATCTTATATTTTTTGGTCTAATTAGTTAGAGGAAAATTTTTCAGAGATTTTAATTTCGCGATGGGGACTCCCTTTTAAGGGATAAATACATACAATATAAATTCCACTTTTTTATTCTGATTAAAATTTCACGTGCAAAGTAAATTTTATGAACTTATCAAATTCAAATTATAACTTGAGAAATTGGAATTATTTATTCTTGTACACTGTGGAATTTTCTTTTGGTTTGACTTCTTTGATAAAAATGAGATGAGTAACACATACAAAAATGTGTTCTTTACATGTTACTTACAGGAAGTGGCTCCCTGATTATTCAAATTTAAACTAATCGAAAGTATTTTAAATTTAATACCTGATTTGCACGCATAGTCATCGCTTCTTGATCCGATGTCATTTTCTGTGATTTTTGTTTCTTTCTTTTTCTCAATTTTTTTCCAAAATTAGTTTCTATTTTTCGTAAATTTAAAGCTTTTCTCCAAATTTTTCGTTCTTTTTCCTGTGTGTGTGTCCGTGTTTCGCATAAAAAAGTATATAACTATGTTAGCATTGTGTCCAATGAAACTCTTTCGTGTCGGTCGATGGTTGTTCTTTCCCCTGGGGCATTAAGAGGGTGTCACTATATCTTTTCCCCCTTTTTTATTTTAATGTACACTCGTTCGTACACTCTCTATAAATGAGTATAATTTTGATATTAGAAATACTCGAAAAATCGTCTTAATTATATATGACAGATTCGCCCACAAATATTATAAATATTATATTNAGTCTACAAGGGGCTTCTAATAATGGTGGCTTTTTGGCGGTTTTCCATCCTTATCTCTAAATTCTTCTTATATTTTGTTATGAACAGAGACATAAAAGTGATAAACGAAACCTTTTAACCCCCTCACACCCAAAACCATTGAAATTCCCCTCAAACCCAAAACGCCATTCGGAGACGCCACTTTGGGCGGTTATTGCGGAGATAATAAATGCGATAAAATATTCATTATTTTCGATGACACAAAATCAAGGATAGACTTAAATTGGAGGCTTATAAATTTTATTTAATTTTAATTTTGTGTGCTTGATAAATGTAAGACAAAATAGAGGTTTAGTTCCGGGTACCTCATCGGAAAACCATACATTTTTCAAAATCACATATGAATAACAAAAGATTTATTATAACACTGGCTACTCCACTATAGTCCCAGATTTAAAAAATAAGCTCATCTTAATCGTCTGAATTCGAAACCCTTTAGCGCCAAAATGCACGCACAAAAATCAGAAAAAAAAGTTATGAAAATAGTTTTCGACTCGAACTCTGAAGGTTTATTACGCAGAATTTGGAAATTGAAAAAGTACAAAATTATATTATAATAATTGAGAACAGACTTAAATTTTGTGAATTTATTTTTTACAAAAATTTAATTATCTTTGATCAATATGAGCCGAAAAAATGAAGTTAAGTTTTTTCAAACAAAAAAAAATTATTCCAGAGTGATATGAAAATTATAAATAAATAAGTCAAACCTTAGCTTTTTGAATCTCATCTCTGAGTGAAAATATCTCTATTCATTAGTATACAACATGATAATTTTTTTTTCTGTACCAAAAAAGTACATTTCAAAAATCGGTAAAAAGCTATTTTTGAGGATAAAAATAAATGTATTTGGGGATACAAATAAATGTATTTGATCAAGATGTCAAGCCACTAAAAAGAGGACAAGTCAGTTTTTTGGCCTGCTGTAGGCTTGAATACTCGGCGGGATATAAAATAAATCAAGCTTCAGCTAGATTTTGCAGCAGCTTGACAAGACTTTGATCGTCGTATTTTGTCTAGATGGCGTAAAATACAATTTTTATAAATCTCAATTATTCATTTGACTGAAATCATAATTAAAAAACATGAATAATGATACACAAACTGAACATCTTAGTGGTTCTGAAGATGAAATTAAGGAAATTAAAATGGATAAAAAGGCAATGATTAAAAATGTTAAATTAGATGAAGAAACTAGAGATTCTATCTTATTCTATCAAGAAATTAAACTAATTTCCTTCAAAATATAATAATTCGCGAAAACTAGGGTTTTTACTTTTTTCGAGTTTTTAGAGAAATCACTTGAGAAAAAATAAAACTCTCAATAAAGACCAGAGAAAAAAATAATAATACCAGGAGTAGCCTCAGATAATTTCCTAAATCTGAGTCTCCTCAGAATTTTAATTTTATGTGACGTATTTACGCTAAGATTTTTTTACGACAATTGGGCGAAAATCATAAAATAAAGTAGGAAAAAATATCTTTTGAACTGCTAGTCCTATCAAATTTTTAAAAACATTACTAGAAAAATAATTGCAAACTCTATGACAAATTTGAATGAAAAGTCTGTGGATTAATTATTTCTATCTCGTTTTGGGGATTCAAAAAATCTCGCATCCCCAAATGGCGTTTGAGTGTGAGGGGGTTAAACAATCTTCACAGATAACAATTCAGTCTTTATCTCGACGAAATTAATATATTTTTACAAGATATATTTTCTTACAGCTTGCCGGAAACGCTCAAGGCTCACCGGATTGTTCGCCTGCGGCTTGACTCCTGTTGAAAAAAATTAATATCAGACACTGAGTGTGACTAATTAGGCTGGTTTTGTAAGTGGTTTCTTGCTTAAATATTACTAAGGTGGTACTGCACGACCTTGCTGAAGTTGAAGAACAATTCAACCTACGCCCACACAGAAACATTTAATTGAGCTCGTCAAAAATAAAAAGGTTTTCCTCAAACAATGTTTTATCGGGCTTGTGCTACTCATTCTCAAACCTTTCACTGTCCAAAATTTCGAAGTAAATTTCTTGATCAATAAAAATTTCATTTTAAAAAATAATTTTACTATGTCAGGCTCCGGTGCAGCAGTGGAAACAATCCATTGATGTCATTGTTGCAAAATAATGCTCAAAATCGCACAGAAACGAATCGAAAATTTTGACGAAAATTGAACAAAAAAAAATTGTCCGTCAAAAACAAAATTTCAAGAATTTGGCTTTTATGTATTGTTTGTACTGCTGCTACGAAGCCTGAAGTTAATAAATTGACAAACATAAATAAGAAGGAGGAGATACCTAAGTTTGTCGATTGACCTTCCGGTAAATAAGGCGGCCTTTTGATTATCCATTAGTTGGGTTCGAACTCGCTTTATAGAGATCACCCTCATTGTCACGATATCATGTTGTTGTAAAATGATATTCTCAATACTCATGGTTTATCTCCATTACAATTCAAACTAATTCTTTAAATTAAACACAATAATCTTTAATTTGGAAAAGATGCCCATTTCCAGTAATTGATACATAAAATCATGCTTGATTTATAAAAGCAGGCCCTCTTTCTGAAATTTAGATAATGAGCAAATAATTTTACGTTTACCAAAAAATATTTGAGAACCACGTTTCAATCCGTAACGCTTTGTTTACTTATAACATTTTCAAACATATGGTTTTCTAAGTTTTAAGTTTGACGATAACTTGGTCAAAATTCAGAAGTTTTCAAAAATCAGCTTGAAAATAACTACTACAATACTCATTGTGGGAGCGTTCCAAGCGGCGAAAATAGCTGTTTCTATGTTTCAAATAACTTAAACCTACGCATGACTCGGAACGGTTTCTACGATGAGTATTGTACATTACTTATAAAGTACACTGTTGAATTGTGTGGAAGCTCCTATTACATTTTAGTATCATTTCATGAAGTTTACCTCTATTCAACCTACTAAAGTTGTCCGGATTCCGCAAGACACATTATTAGTATTGTACAGTATACTTAGGGGTTTTACTAGATCCAGAAAGCTTGCGTTGGTTGAAGAAGTCTCGCAATTAATGACTCAGACTTTATTTATATGTTATGGGCTTCTTAAAAGATTTAATATAAAAAAATAACTAAAGCAGTTTAACAAAAAGTAGATGAAAAATTAGGGAGCGGATTTGTACAACGAAAAATTGAGTGGCAGTTTAGCTCATTTGTTGCAAATATTTATTCAGATTTTTGTCATGCATTTTTTTTAACAAAAGATTAAGGTTTTTTTCATACATAATATATTTGGTTGTAAATAGTTAGCTGGCTGGAGCATCCAAGCAGTTTCTTTCCAAGAAATATATTCGGCATATAAAATTGTATACCGAGCTTTGCAACAAATTTCAATTCAAGCTTAAGGAGGTAATGGTCGCTGGTTTTATGAGGCCTAAGGGGCAATATAAATGCTCTAAAATGACCCGGGTGATAATCAAGTGAACAATCGATCAAATCATCAAAAAAAAATTTCGAAATTTTTCTTTAATATTTTTTTCATAATGACGTTCAAAAATAAGGTTTGCTTTAATTTAAGCACTGAAACTTCAGAAGATCACCTTGACGTAAGCCAATTGTCAGATCAGTGTTTCGATAGCTTTCTTTGGAGCTTACTTACAAAAAAGTCGAAGCACTTTTTTTTCGAAAATTTTCTCGTTGGTCCTTAAAAAAATAATATTTCGAATTTCAGGTCGAAATCGCAAAAAGTGCTCGATTTTGTTCATGGTATTTGTTTGAGCTAGCTTGGTAAAACAAATTAATCCGACAATTAAATGCCAAAAAACGGTGGTTTTTTCAAAATTCAGCCATTTTCAAATTATTTATTATAATAACATATGATAGATTAAATAATTACCTAACTAGAGCATTTTTCGAAATTATTTTCTGATTAGTATAATTGAAGTAACGACGTTTTTTGTAAACTCTAATTTTTTCAAAAAATTTCTCCTTTTTTCTCTAATTTTTGTTTCGCTCAAATAGATTAAAATAATTTGTTTTAAATTTAATCTCTGAAATGACATTTTTGATTACGTGTTTTTTCAAACTTCAAATGTATATGAGGCGCTAAAGAGCACAAAAAGGCGCAATAAATTTCGTTCGATCATAATTATCAAAAAATAAGATTATATAGAGATGATTTGTCACCTGTGAATCTGGGTAAAGCGTCTGTATCACGTCGAGTATAAGGGCAGATCCGATGTGTGTGTGTGTGTTCATTCTAAACGAGACCGAAATAAAAAATGTCAAAAAAATACAAAATTAGAGCTAAAAATGCGATTGATTAACTTCAAAGGAGATAAACTTATAATTAGAGAAATATTCATCGATGAGTGAGATCAATTTATGGATATATCCGAGTTTTACCAATCATACAGTATGATTAATAAATTATTTTTGCTTGTATTTCAAGTTGTTTTTTTGTGATTTTTTAATTTCGGTATACACAACTTAAAATCCCATGTGTTGACAAAGTATAAGTCTGATTAAATTTTAAAAAAGTCAGTTTTGTTCCTTGAAAAATTCTGCATCTGTGATCGGAGTTTAAAAACAATATAATAATTAGTTTTATGTTAATTGTCAGTTTCGTGAGACAAAGGTGTTCAGAAAAAAACGTTCTTCATTTTTTAGCACGCTCTCATTTGATAAAAGATTATGCCATGACATTCTAATTTACAAAGTCTTAATCCTCGTATAATTTTGTATCGTTTCTGATGTTTTCAATCGAAAATATTTTCATACTAGACTTCTACAGCTATTTGTATGAAACGGAGCTCAACTTTAAGAGGAGAGCTCAAAATTATCTTTGTTTTTGTCTTTCGTCCGCTCTCAGGCGAAACGAAGCAATGCAATCTAGTTAAAAGTCGATATTTGAAAATTTCTGACAATTTTGTGTAATCATAGTGAATCTCATAAAAAAATATTAAGCGGTTAAATTCTACTTCGAATTCTTGGATTAAAAAAATGCACTTTTGTACAATATTGTACGATTCGTTTGTAATGGTTAAAAGGGAAATATATCGTATCATTTATAATACCTGGTCATTTATTTCATATAAGATTTCTGACGTAATAAAATAGTTTATATAATTGCGAGGTTATTTGCTATGCTCTAATGTTCAACTAAGAATTTTCAAGAGAAGAACTTTTCCACATTTTACAAAGTGCTGACCCATTTTTAAAGTATTAACAATCTCATACAGAAAGTAATTTTTTCATGACTTTCATTAATGTAATTTTCATGGTTAGGAATGCATTTTGGTTTTATTTTCATTATATTTAAAATTTTAGTTTTAACTTTTCGAATTTGTTCCATCTGGCAAAACTCCTTTGTTTTTTAATTGTCAGGAAAACATTTCGGTTTAATTTAAAAAATATATAGTTGTTGTAAATAAGCAAAACTGTCTCAAATTATCATAAGGATGCAACATTTCGCTTTTTTCGCCAGGAATTTGTCTTCAAAGCTTCCAATGTTCTCGATAATTATTTGTTTTATCGATCATGGGGCCTCATGGTGGTGCCTGGTTATTTTTTACTAGATTTTTAGCCAAAATTTTATTTAAACAAGCTTTTGCAAACGACTCACCCGATTGAATTCTTAGATAGCTCAAACACAGCACAAATATCTATTGAATAATTAAATGAAAAAATTGGTCCGAATCCGACGATTGTTATCAATTTTTTAAAAAAAACTAGTAATTTAACAATTTCAGTAATCTGAGAAAAAAGATAAAATAAATTCGTCTGATGAATTAATTCTTCATTTTATGTTACAGAAAATTTGTGCTCAGTTTGAGCTATCTAAGAATGTTATCGGATGTGTTGTTTTTAAAAGCCGAATAAAATTAAAAATTTGGTTTCAAATTAGTAAAAATGACCAGAAGCCCCCGTTATCTATATAATTAAATATTTTAACAAAATTGATATCAATCATAATCACTGGTTTTGCGAATTTCTTCTCGTCACTTTGTTTGTGGTTTCGTCATAATTTTTATTCTCTTGGTTTGGATTAAATAATTGTTCGATTCAAAAATTATAAATCAATGTTTCAGTGCCAACAGGCACAACAGATTTAATCAATGAATGATTTCAATCCCTCAATTACCAACTAATGTGTGAATTAGAATCTCTGTTTTTGTCCATTTTTAAGGCTTTGATTCTCCGGTACTGTTTTCAATAATTGAAATATGAATACCATGATTTAAAGAGAATTTCTATTTTCCCAAATGATTTTTTGAGCAAAATGACAACATTATCAAAAATTTACAAAGTAAATCTATGTTAGTTAATTTTTAAAAGGGGTGCAATTGGTCTTGCAGATTGGTACATTTTAGAGAGCGATATATCTCTTTAACGACTATTTGTTAATCTGGGACGTGCGGGCTGTGGGAATCCTCACACTTCTCGAACGACTCCTAGCCACTCACGAGGCCGCTTTTTAGCCCGCACATCGTAGATTACCAAAAAAGTGATATAAAGAGATATAAAAGGAAAAAAATGTAATAGTTAATTTTTAGATTTTTAATCTTCAATAAAAGTGTAAATTCTTGGAAACGCTGAATTTAAGATTTCCTTAGCCCTTTGACGTTCGAAAAAAACTTCAATGGAGACACAAAACCTTACTTGAGCTTTAATTTTGAGCGCTTATAGTGTGATTACCAGAAATTGGATTTATCTCGTTTTTAAATGGTATATAAGCAGAAGGCCAAAAATTTCAGTATAATTAACTAAATTACTCAAATAAAATTTTCAAGAGTAGGTTAATAAGCAACGAAAATGACTTTTTTAGCCTTTTTTTCTCAAAGTCTGGAATTTTTTAATTTTCTCTATTTTTTCAGAATTCACTCGCGAAAAAAACAAGAGCTCTAGCAACAGAAAAGTCACTATTATTTGAATGACAGATTCGCCAGAAACTTTCCTAAAAATTGATCTCCTTAGAAAATTTCTGCAGTTTCACAGGATATAAGAATTAGCGATCAAATGTTTTTATGGAGAAATTGGCCAAAAAAGTGACAAAAATTGTTTTTTGACGAATCATCCAAAATAATTTCAAGTTAGATTTCGGAACCTCTCGAAGCAAACTAAATAAAAGATTTAGCTTATTTCATTTTGAGAGCGCTAATTCTCACCTTTAAGACGTTTTAAACTTTTCAATACCTCAAATGAGGTTTTGAACGTCCAAGGGTTAACATAACTAAGAAACCGTAGATATAAAAAAACACTTTCTAAATAAACTTAATTTCCAACTGAACTCGATGTGACATTTTTTTGAACAATATTTATAAATTCTGCTATTTTCGACTGTTATTTGCTAAGAAGTAATGGACCTTACACAAACTGTTGTTTATTTCATAAACAGTTTATAAATGATATTTTCTTGGCCCTTCAATTGGTTAGCAAAAACAAAATGGATGCCAAAAAATTCAAAAGGTGATTCAGCCTAATTCAAATGAAGAATTCAAAAAACCACTTAAAAATATTTTGGATTTGTTTTGCGAAAATTCTCAAAATATAACAAAACAAAATCGAAAAAATTACAAACTAAAATTTCATAATTTTCAAAAAGAGGGTAAAAAATATCTAGCCATCTTTGGAAATCGATAAAAGAGCTATTTGTTATATTTTAACCCATGGATTTGTATGATAAAATCTTAAAAAAAAATTTATATCATAAATATCATTATCAAAAAATTTTCGTATGAAAAAAATCCTCATCGAAAAATTTGCTTATCTAAAAATTTTATTATAAAATTCTTTGAATTTGATCCGCAAGGAATTCTCATTCATGATTCTCTAGACCTTATCCCAAAACCACCATTGATTGTTGTGTACACAAATCAAAACTCCATTTTCAACTATTCGTGCTCAGTGTTCACGGTTCAGAATCTCACTGTAAACCTTCGTCATCTATTAATAAACTTTATATAACTGTATTATATAATTATATAATATCGATCACGCGACTTCCTGGTCGTTATTTGGTTGATTTTTTGCCAAAATTTTAAAATAATTCGGCTATTGAAAACAACTCATCCGATCACATTTTTAGATAGCTCAGACTGAGCCAAACTATCTTGTGAATAATAAAATACACATATTGGTCCAAATCCGACCATTGCTTCATTTTTTTATGAAAAACTAATAAATAAAAATTTTCAGAAATCTCAGAAGAAAAGGTAAAATAAATTATTTAATGTTATTATTAACAAGATATTTGTGCTTAGTTTATGCTATCTAATAATGTAATCGGATGAGTTGTATTCGAAAGCCGAATTATTTGAAAATTTCGGCCAAAAATCTAGCAAATAACGACCAGGAAGTCGCCTAATCGATATGGCATCTACTTTATAAATTATAATTTTGATTACGATAAGACCTCTTCAGAAAAAATGTACTCAAATTAATTTTTTTTAAGGCCATATTCTTCAGCATGACGAAAAACCCACAAATCACCAAAAAAAAATTTTCATAACATGTCAATTTCGGATCGAATTTCAATTTCAAAACATTAAAAACTCGAATCTTATTTCCCCGTGTTTGACGTCATGTGACATACAAAAACTTCAATTTTAAGTTTAGCGTCATCTCCGCAAGTTTCTACAGCACAGTTTTTGGATTTGTATGAAAATTCGTCTCCAGAGTCTCACAGGACCTGTAAGTTGATTTCTCCTAGGGTCGAAATTTCGGGGACAAAAATATGTCAAATAATATTTTATTATCTAACGTGAGTACTGCAAAGTATAACTAGGTGGATTAATCTTATATGTTTATTTCTCTACATTCTTAAACAGGATAAAATTGGAATGGCAAAAAGAGACGAAACCGTGTTTTTGTTCGCCCAAATTACCGTTATGATTTGTGCTCGAAAACACCTTGACGCAAAATGCGTCATATTGTAACATGTTTCACAATTGGTTCAAATGAAGAAAAATACTAAAAGTGTTAAATTATGTAACTCTACAGTGATACTCTACAGTGAAGTCTCCGCCAAACGCAATCAATTAAATATTCAAAAAAGTAGATTTGGGAAACTTTTAAATTTCCAACAAAAAATTTCAATCTAAAATTTCAAATGAAAACTCCAACCGTCCACGCAATTGTCGTGATATCTGCTTTTTCGGCAATATGGGTACTCGAGGACTTCAGGCTGAAGTCTTCAGCTTAAAATCCTGAAATGGCGTAGGTTTTTGGCGATATCTGAGTGAAAAAGTAGTAAGTGAAATAGTTGAAAATTGTTGCAGAATTACTTTTCATCCATCAAAAACCCTTAGAGACTTTTTCATTAATTTTCTCTAAAATTGGTTAATTGTTACATAACTTTAAGTTTAGACAACTTAACGACCTAGTGTCAGTTTGAACCCATCGCATTAACGCCTTTCGAAAATTCCAAAAACTGTGCTGTAGAAACTTGCGGAGATGACGCTGAACTTAAAATTGAAGTTTTTGTATGTCACATGACCTCAAACACGGGGAAATAAAATTCGAGTTTTTAATGTTTTGAAATTGAAATTTGATCCGAAATTGACATGTTATGAAAATTTTTTTTTGGTGATTTGTGGGTTTTTCGTCATGCTGAAGAATATGGCCTTATAAAAAAATTTATTTGAGAACATTTTTTCTGAAGAGGTCTTATCGTAATCAAAATCCACCAATACTACGATTTATCGCTTCATTCAAAAGTTCGAAAAGGGCTGAAAATAGTTTTACGTAATTAAAATATGTCTTGCGTACAGTATTTTCGATGTTGTTAACCATTTACCGTTACAAATCGAATAAAAGTTCACGATTATGATCTGTTATTTTATAAATATATTATTAATTGTGAATTACACAGTTGAAAATTTAATTAACGCTTTACGGTATACAGTCTCATTACAAGCGAGGCCCAATCTCGCCGATAATTTATACCCATAAAATTCCGGCGTTATTTGCAAGTTCGACGATATTGACAAATTCAGCAATATTGGCACATTCCGCGATATGGGGATGAAAATAACTTTTTTAAAAAAATTAAAATACGAGTAGGCGTTCGAAATGATGTCATATATCATATATGATATATATATGATATATGTCTTTTTTTTTAATTTTATAAGGAGTTTCACCATAGGTTCCGATGAATTGAATCATTGAAGTTTGCTGAATTTTATACTTCAAAAAACGCAATCAAATAAAAGTTGACAAAAACGGATTTGAGGAAAGTTAAATAGAAAAAATTTGTTTTATTATATCAAATACAAGCAGCAGCCAGGCCAAATCTCGCCGAAAGTTTTCTCCAGAACATCGTGCATTTTTGGCAATATGAGCACTTATAAGCGGCGATATAAAGACAAAGATGATTTGAATTGATTTCATCATTGTATAGCTCATTATATCCTCAGTCTAGCCTTCAGTGTCATGACAACCTCGGTGCATTTTAAGACTGCTGATAATTTTGTTAGTTAATTAACTGGTTTTCGACGATATAAATTTCCTATCTAATGATTACTTTCATTAATTTCTTATAATGAGCTTTCCTGTAAATGCTAAATACCGTGCTGCTGTGAACACCACCAAATCATGGAATCGCTTCTAGTAACACTTGTGGTCAATGACCACTGGTCATCTTAAACCCATAGTTGCTAATACCGTTACCACAAAGTCAATGCTTGCGCATCTTTTGAGTACCATAAATCATTAATTTAAAATAATTCGAGTTTTTGGGCACCTACATTTCCGGTGCTACACCACGTGATCAATGTCGTTCAGTGAATTTAAAATTTTAATTTGGAGCAGAATTTTACGTTCTACTCAAAAAAATAAGTAAGCATTGAAAAAATTGTACATTTAGTTTTTTTTTTGAAAAAACCGAAAAAACGATTTTTTAGCACCTCAAACAGCGCCACCGAGTGGTCGGAGCCCAAAAATTTTTCGATCAAAATTTTCACCGTCAAAAATTGTGCAAGATCTGAAGTTTTCAAACTCATAGGAGCTTTTTATCGGTCGCTCATTTTTTGCTCGGGAGGCCTATATATATCAATTTTTTGTGATTTGAGAAGAAGCTTCACCATAGGTTCCAGTGAATTAAATCATCAAAATGCGAAGAGTTTAATACTTCACAAAACGCAACCAAATCAAAGTTAAAAAAAACTAGATTCGTGAGTCAATCCTGAAAATGACATCATTCATGACGCTCGAAAAGTAATTTGAAACATTAATCTCATAAAACCTTTTTCGTATTAGCACATTCGGCGATGTTGGCAATTTAAGTATGTTAGTTCAAACTCGTGAAATTTCGCTGATTCTTTCGGCGACTTCGGCAAATTTTGCGATTTTGGGTCGGCGATATCGGCCCCGTCCTGTACACAATTTCCGAATGGACTGAGTTGAGGTTAAGAAAACTTTTTTTCAATTTTATTCATGCTTATATACACAATGTGTATTACACATGCTCACAAACTTCAAAGTAGAGAGCTATATATTTGCTTATATTTCTGTTAGTTGATCTTCTGATTCTCAAGTATCAAACACAATTTTACAGTTATATGATATTAATTATTTTATGAGAAAAAATTTATTTGTTTTATTGCATAATTTTCGACTATCGTCTTTTTCAGTGCTTAAACGTGGGTCAGTCAGTGATTATATAATATAATATATAATATTAAGACGAAAGTCGAAAATTATCCAATAAAACAAATAATTTTTTGTTCATAAAAAAATTTATCTCATATAATATGAAATCGCAAAAAATCACACAATTATAAAAGTGGTTTTTATTGGTAATTCAGTTAAAAAAAGTCATTGACAGATATAGAAAGAAAAAGAATCAGTGTTGTTGACTTTTATTTCGAATTAACGTCTTTTTACTGAGAAAATATCATTTGATAACAATCAGGCCCTCAAGTGTAGGGTGGCCACGGACTTTTTTTTTTTTTGGCATAACTTCCTGAAAACTTAGGTCTATGTGTCATTTTTTGTCAATAAAAATAATTTTTTTTTAGATTTTGAACATTTTAACTCCCTCGCGTATAAACGGTTTTTTATCAATTTAAACATTTTGGCACGCTGCTTTGAAATTGATTTTTTCAGATAATACTCAGTAAGGCACCGTCTAAAAAGTCAAAATATAAAATTCTTTTGGAAATGAACTCTTAACTGTTTTAGAGGTTACCTTAGGCAATGCCAAAAAAATTGTCTGATTAGCTCGAATTTAATCTCAAAAGTTTAAAAATTAAATTTTAAGGTTTCTGAGATTATAAATNTTCTATTTGCCGTTCATAGAGCCTAACTTTGACTCTTTCTGATACTTTTTACAACGAAATAATTCCGACCTTTCAAAGCCAATAACTCCTTAAGAGGTCAATTCAGAACAGTGATTTATAATCTCAGAAACCTTAAAATTTAATTTTTAAACTTTTGAGATTAAATTCGAGCTAATCAGACAATTTTTTTGGCATTGCCTAAGGTAACCTCTAAAACAGTTAAGAGTTCATTTCCAAAAGAATTTTCTATTTTGAATTTTTAGACGGTACCTTACTGAGTAAGTTCTGAAAAAATCAGCTTCACAGCAGCGTGCCAAAATTGTTAGAATCGATTTTTCGTGAGTCCGTGGCCACCCTACTTGAGTCAAGTGCCAAGTGAAAATTGTAAATTATAATTTATCGACGATACAGTATCGTACATTAATTGAAAATGAATACTTGACACCGTTTTACTGTACAACGTAACTATTTATACTGTTAATATTTATCAGGATTCATTTTTTAATATTTTATTGATTTGGTCGAGAGTGAATATTTTTTACCGTCTTTTAATCGTTTTTTATACTGTAGAAGTAAATCAATTTGTATCATTAATTAAGTTTGGGTGAGAATTATCAGTAAAAAAAAAATTTTGACGCATTAAATTTAGTTTGAAATTCTTGTCCAAAGTTTCGTATAATTTGACTTTTAAACAATAATCTTTGAGAAATACAATATTTAAGCATCGGAACATTTATACACTCATAAGATAATTCAGACAATTTTAATAATACGAGCGCTTGACGGAGAAATATTCCAAAGTATTTGACAATTAATATGCATCGATCACGGGGCCCTCTGATCGTTTTCCGCCACTTTTCCCAATGATTAATAAAATTAAAATAAATTGGACAGAATCGGAACATTTTTTAGCTATTTTCTGAGATTAAAAAAAATTTTAATGATCAGTGTTTCTTAAAAATGAAAACAATGGCATGATCTTCATCATTTGTTTTTTTTCATTTATTTTTTAAAATTTGTGCTCAATTTGAGCCATCTAAGGACTCAATAAGATGAGCCGTTTTCGAACGCAAAATTATATCAAAATTTTGGCAGAAAAAGTGGCAAAAAACGACCTAACGGCCCCGTCATTAATATGTCACGTAAATTATATTTTAAAATTGATTACTTTAAAATGTCATTTAAGTTCAGTTTGAGATACCGTATTAGATACCGTATTAGTAACAAAGGGTGTCGAAACCAAAAGCGACTCCATGAAAGTGACACAAATGAAGGTGATTTAATAATATATGTTATGCATTTTTAAATTTTGCTGAAGTTGACTCATCATTATATGTTAAGCATTTTTAAATTTCAGTAATAACTGATATTAAAAGCGGTCAGCATTACCCGACAGATTCAGGATTAATTGAAAATTTCTAATTTGTGCATGAAAGTTTATTGAGAATTCTGGCTAGAAATATGCCAGTTTATGCGATAAAACATCGGCTATCTCAACAATTAAAAAATTATATCTACTAGTATTAAACAACTTTTTGTTAATCCAGGATGAGCGGGCTGAGGGAGGCAATCCAGACACGCTCAAGACCCTTCCTAGCCATTCACGTGGCCTGTTTCAGCCCACACATCCTAGATAAACAAAAAGCCGTTTAAAGGATATAACGTATCATTAATAATACTAAGTCATTTATTTCAAATGAGATTTCTAACTCAATTAAATACCTTATATAATTGCCAGGTTATTTGCTATGCTCTCATGCTGTACTCAGAATTTTCAAGATAAAAAATTGCCACATCTTACGAAGTGCTGGCCCATTTTGAAAGTATAAACATACAGAAATTTTTTTTTCTTGAATTTCAGGAATGTAATTTTCATCGGAAAGCATTTTGGTTAAATTTTCGATATATAAATAATTCAAGTTTTAAGTATTCATTTTGGTTTAATTTCAAAAATAAATAGTCGTTGTAAATAAGAAAGACAGTCTCAAATTAACATAAAGATGCAAAATTGCCAGGAATTTGTCTTCAAAGTTCCCAATGGTAACCATTGAATAGTTTCGATAATTCTTTGTTATATAATTTAATATTTTTGCAAAACTCGATTTTTATCATATTCACTGGTTACGCAATTTTCTATTCATCATTTTTTTGTGTTTAACACATATTTTTTATTCTCTGGGTTTGAAATTAATAATTTTCGATTCAAAACTTAGAAATTAATGTTTCAGCGCCAAAAGGCACAACATTTTCAATCAATGAATGATTTCAATCGCGCAATTACCAGCTAATGCGTGAATTAGAATCTCTGTTATCGTCAACTTTCACGGCTTTGATTTCTCAGCACTGTTTTAAATAATTGAAATATGAATACGATGAATTGAGGAGAATTTTCATTTTATCACATGATTTTCTTGCAAAATGACAACATTATTAAAATTTTACAAAGTCAAGCTATGTCAGTTAATTTTGAAAAGGGGTGAAATTGGTCTTGCAGATTGGTACATTTCACAGAACAATATATTCCTTGAACAACTTTGTGGTAATCTAGGGTGTGCGGGCTGCGGGAGCCAATCCTAACACTCCTAAGACCCCTTCAACCCACTTATGAGGCCGCTTTTCAGCCCGCACATCGAAGATAACAAAAAGATGTGAAAGGGGTATGAAAAAATATTAAAGTTAATTTTTAGAGTTCTTATCTTCAAGCAAAGTGTACATTCTTGCAAAAAGTAATTTTTGGATTTCCTTAACATAACTCAGTAACCGTGGAAATACAGAAACTTTCTACGGAAACTTCATTTCCAACTGAACGCGATGTGAGAATTCACAATAAGGTTAAATGAAAAAATAATCAAAATGCTTAAAATTTAATACTTAACAAAACGCAATCTAATTAAAAGTGGAAAAAAAACTGGATTTGGGAGAGTCAATCCTGAAAATGACATAACGGTCAAAAAGTAATTTTAGACATAAACCTCAGAAAATTCCGGCGATATTGGCAAATTTGGCTGAATTGGCAAGTTTGGCGATATTGACACTAAAAGTATTTCAGCTAAAAGTCGTGATATTTTTTTAGACGATATTTGGCGATATTGAGCCGGGGATATCGGGTCCCAGTCTTTACAATTTCGAACAAACTGGGTTTAGGTAAAGAAAACTTTTTGTTTGATTTCATACATGCTTATGTAAATGCTTTGAAACTATATGAAATAGAGAGCTTTGTTTTTTTATTATGAGTTCTCGGTGCCTCACGTGTACAAATACCGACTCCTGATAAGTTTATATCCCTTTAACACCTTTTGTTAAATCTGAGATATGTGGGTTGAAAAGCGGCCAGGGAGCCAATCCTAACACTCTTAAGACCCCTCCTAGCCACTCATGAGGCCGCATTTCAGCCCACATCTCTTAGATTTAAAAAAAGGTGTTAAAGGGATATACTATTGCTAACAAAAGTCCATTGTGAATACGAACTGTTTTATCTCAAGGAAAGTAAACTTAAAAAACTTGCTTAATTATATCAAATACAGCCATCAGCCGGGCCTAATATCGCCGAAAGTTTACTCTAAAAAAATTTTGCGATATCGGGCACTTTCGGCAATAAAAGACAAAAATAATTTTTTGGTGAAAAAATTGAAACTTGTTGGCGTTCGGAAGAATTAAATCATAGGATATTAATTTTTGTTCTCAGTCAAGTTTTCAGTGTCAGCATCGGTTCAATTTCAGACTGCTTATAACAACAAACACAATTTGAATAAAGGTTTTAATTGAGAATTCAGTTAAAAAGGTATTAACAGAAATAAAAAAGATTTTAAAGCAGTATTTTGAATATCCTCTTATAAAGAAAATATTATTTGATAACAAGCAAGCCTTCAAGTTCCAAATTTAAGGATTTAATTTTCTAATTTATCGGTATTCATTATTCGGTATTCATATAAAGTATTCATATATTTATCGGTATTCATTTTTGAAGATTTTCTTGAATTGTCTAAGACTGAATATTGCTAAACCACGTGACGGCTTGTTCATGATAATTCAGCCGAGAGATAAAAATTTCCTCGATATAAACAATAAACAAATCATGATAAAGGGAGTAATCTCTATAGCGCGTATTCGAATTCAACGGATTTTGTCTTAGTGAGTGCCTTAGTGATGACGCACTGATCAATTTCGCACTTTCAACATCAGGAAACCATGTCATACCAAAAACAATCACTGAGACAACATAAGTGGGAATCGAACACGGGCTATAGAGATATATTCCTCATTTTCAAGATATTCTTAGGTTGGAAAAAGTATTTACTTGTAAATTAAATCTTATAATTCATTTCATTGATATTGAAATCATGAGAAAATGTTATTATGTGACAGATTAAATTCGGCTGGATCAGGAATTGAGAACAAGCCAAATTCCGGCTAGAATTTTCCACATCTGAGGAAGTGCTGACCCATTTTGAAAGTATAATTAATCTCATACAAAAAAGAACATTTTTAATTTACGAATACTTGAATTTCAGGGATGTTATTTTCATGGTAAGGAATGCATTTTGTTTTTATTTTCATTATATTTATAATTCAAGTTGTCACTATTGGAATTGGCTACATTCGGCAAAAATCTCACTTTCTTCGCTGTAAGGAATACATTTTGGTTCACATAAAATAAGAAATAGTAGATGTTAACAAGCAAAAAAGTCTCAAATTAACATAAGGAGGCAACTTTTTGCTGTTTCGTCAAATTTTTGTCAGGAATATTTTTGAAGTTTTCAAATGATGTTGATAATTATTTGGTATATAATTAAATATTTTTGCAAAACTTGATCTTCATCATAATAACTGGTTCTACAATTTTCTCCTCATCACTTTTCTTTGGTTTTTAGACATATTTTTTATTCTTTTGGTTTGGAATAGATAATTTTTCGATTCAAAACTTATAAATCAATGTTTCAGCACCAAAGGGCACAACTGATTAGATTAATTAATGATTTCAATCGCGCAATTACCACCTAATGCGTGAATTTAATTCTTTGTTTTCGTCCTATTGCACGGCTTTGATTTCCCAGTACTGTTTCAAATAATTTATATATGAATACCATGAATTTAGGTGAATTGTTATTTTCTCACATGCTTTCTGTGGCAAAATGACAACATTATCAGAATTTTACTGAGTGAAGCGATGTCAGTTAATTTTTAAAGAGGGTGCAATTGGTTATGCAGATTGGTACATTTCACAGAGCGATATCTTATATTCACACTTTTGTGAATATCCCGGCCCTACAACCTAAAAACACACTACGGTTCCTAATCAGGGCCGGGATATTCACAAAAGTGTGAATAAGGGACATAAAAAAAAAGAAAAAAGTTAAGTTTTTTATTTTCAATAAAAGTGTACATTCTTGCAAACGCTGATTGTTAGATTATCATAATATAACTAAGTAACTGTGGAAAAACAAAAAAAAACTTTCTAAAGAAACTCCATTTCCAACTGAACTCGAAGTGAGAATTTTTTTGAGAGAATATTTATAAATTCAGCTATTTTCAGTTGTTATTTGCTGAAAAGTAATGGGCGTTACAAAAAAATGGTGCTAATTTAATAAATAGTTAATAAATGACACTCGCTTAAGAGGGTAGCAGCGATGTGGAAGATTGGTACATTTTTTCGGAGTGATTAATGACCGGAAAAAAAATGTGAATTTTTATTTTTTACTTTTTATCTTCAATAAAAGTGTCTATTCTTGCAAACTTTTATATTTTTAATTTCTCAACATTCTTAAGTATCTGTTAAAATATCAAAAACCACTTTTCATTACAACTCCATTTCCAACTTGACCCGATGTGGGATTTTTTTAAAAGGCGATATTAATAAACTTCAGACATTTTCGGGTGTAATGCACTAATAAGTGGGAGAATCATTATCCACATATAATAAAATTCTCTAATATGAAAGTTTTTATTCAATGAAAAATAGAGAAAAACAGCTTTTTAGGAAAAAAAATTGACCTTCAATTAAGTTTAAATATGAAAAAAATGTTTTGACTTTTAAAAGTAAAGTAGCCTTATACACTCGCAATTTTATAAAACTTTTATGAAAAAAACAAAATAAATATAAATTGCGTGACAAATGGCACAAACCGGTGTCACAAGCAAGTGTTGTAAATTTTATTAGTAGTTCAGAAACAATATTCGCTTGACCTTTCCATCGATTGAAAAACGGAAATCAAATATATACTTAAAATTTCACATGTGAGTTAGCTTTATTTTTAAAGGAGATTTCAAAAAACCAACAATAAAATTTTTTGGACTTGATTTGCGGAAAATTTTCATAATATTTCTAAAAAGTCGACAAAAAATGACAAATAAACATATCATGATTTTTCAAACAGCAGTCAGAAAATATTTAAACATGCATGAAAAAAGTTAAAGTGGGTTTAATTTCGTTTTTATTCACAAATTTCAACAAATAAATCAGACAAAATTTTGGCCGAAAAATGCTTAAAATTTTCATAATGCTTTGAATTTCTTCGAAAATTTTACGAATTATAAAATAAAAGTTTGAACTCAAATCGTTCCTTGAATAGATAAAAATCTCATTATATATTTACAAAAGTGTTAAAAGAGGATATTAACGTTAATTTCATCGATTTATAACATATCCCTTTATCACTTTTTGGTTCGAATGCGTATCCACTACTCCTTTTAACGTGTGATTTTAACGTTGTGGCTACGCATGCTAACCAAAAAATAGGGATATACCAAAATATCCGCTTTTATTGAATCAGGGGAATTTATTGAAACTTCGGTTTATTAGAAATGCATTTTGTAGTTTCAAGGTCTGTAATTTAATGGTTTAAGCAAAACTGATACAATCCGATCTTATAATTGCAATACGATCCAGTTTTGCTAACCGCTAGGTAAGACACTATACTGAATAGTTTGCTTTAAGTTCCGTCTGAGTTACAAGTGGCGTCGATACCAAAAGCGATTCCATGAAATTGACACCAGACTGGAGTTTATTTATTTATTGGCGATTTCAAATTATGAACAAAAAATAGATTTTGATCGCGACGCCACTTGAAACTTAAGCGGTAAATCAAGCTTGAACTTTTATATTTAATATCATTTTCCCAACAGAACTCCATCACAAAAACGTTCACTATCTCTATAGCGCGTGTTCGAATCCCACTGATGTTGTCTTAGTGGTTGCTTGAATGATTACACACCGATTTAACTTAGCGGTCCCATTATCAAGGCCTTTGCCTATAATCCTACTGAAGACAATCACTGAGACATAATTAGTGGGATTTGAACACGCGCTATAAAGATAGTTAACGTTTTTGAGATGGAGTTCCGTTGGGAAAAAGATATAACTTATTCAAAAGTGTACATATGGATCAACGGCCCTTAGAGTATAAATCCTAACTATTTGAATGATACAAACAACGCAAGATATTAACACCCAATCAAAACCGTTGATTGAGGAATATGCCGATTTCATTGGTCAGATTAGGAAAGAATCAACCAATCAAATGTTCAGATTTCGCATTTTTCAAATAGTTAGGATTTATACTCTGATGGCCGTTGATCCATATAACATTATACCGAAAAAGATGCCGAAAAAGATACCGAAAAAGAATTTTCATTTTGATAATTTTATCATTTCATTTTTAAAAATATTATGCCATATATTAAAAACCTTATATGAAATATGCATGATCGTTTTTAACTTGCATCAGGTAGCCTGCAATTACATCTGGCAAACCAAAATCAAAATTTTTGTATAATCTCCAAAAATTTCAATTATATTTCTTAGATGATGAAATTTGTGGTACCTGAACTATGCACATGTGTCATCAAAAACAAAATCAGATATAATTGCGAAAATAAACTTTTTTTGTGAAAAGTTTTTGATACCTGTGCTGGAAATGATTTTGATAAAACGCTGAAGATACCGCAATCGGCAACTTTAACGTGTAAATTTCATCGATTTTAAGCAAATAGACTTTAATTTATTATTGTGAAAAAGCCGAAAATCGACCTTTTCGACCGTTACTACTACCGGAACCGTCATACAAAAAACTTTTTTTTTTGACAAATTCAGACAATTATCTCAAACATACTGTAATTTCAACATCGTACGTACGTTTGAAACAGTGAAACGTGTCGGTTACTGCCTTAACCCCCACCTGCACGGGCGTGTTTCCGAACACATAGTCCAAAAATATTTTGGGGAAGTGTCATTTTGGCCGGCGGAATATCGGAACAGACCCCGGATAGTTCCCCTTACTTTTAATTTGAAAAAGTTTGGTGAGTTCTTGAAATTTCTCATCAGACCGGAAATGCTTTATTTGGTTGCAATTTGTTGTTTGATGCAGTTAAAACAGTACTGGAACATGATAATAATCTAAAAGGTAGCAATTTTTTTGTGACAACGGCCCTAATTCTGAAAAATCAAGTAAATGGAGTTTTGTATGCTCAAAATCGAAGTAAGTGCTCTTAATGGGCGTTTTGAAAAGCCAGTTTCTGACCACTATATAGCCAAAAACTTTTTTTTTTCTGCCCGGAATCGTTTTTTTCATGGTCAACAACCCCCGTGAGGTCAAAGAACACTATGTTTGTGTTCTGAAACACTCTCGTGCAGGTGAGCGGGTAGGACATATCGTTCAGGTGGAGGTTAAGCAACAACGAACGTCTGAAAAGTCTTTATTTTTCGTCAAAAACTCAAAAAAAATATCGAAATTTTCTGTTTTTTTTTTCAATAATGAATTTTTTCAATTTTTGCCAAAGAAAAATATGGTCGTCCGCAACTCAAATTTTTTCACTTTTTTTTTTAAATAAATCAATTTTTTGTGGCGCTTTCATAATATGAAGGAATAGGCACGGAACACAAATTTTCTGGTCTAAATACAGTTTCTAAATTTTTGAAGTCAATTTTGACCGATAGTTACCTTTCAAAATAAATTTTCATATTTTTTTTCGAACTCGAAATGTTACTGGCTATATTTTTGTAGGCAAGAAAAACCAATTTGGGAGTAGTCGAAAATCGCATTTCCCACCCTACACTAGTACAAATACCGACTCCTAATAAATCTATATAATTTTGCTAACAAAATTACATTCTGAATTGAAACAGCAGTTTGAAGGGTAATAAAAAATCTTGTTTAATTGTTTCAAATACAGTCAGTATCCAGGCCAAATATCGCCTGAAGTTTTCCTCAGTAAATTTCGGCGATATCGGGCATTTTCGGCAATTTTAATTTTTATAAGCGGCGATGTGAGAACAGAAATAAATTTTTAGTTCAAAAATTCAAATGCGTTGGTGTTCGGAATGATTTTATTATATGATAGCTATTTGTATCCTCAGTTCAGCCTGTAGGGTCAGCATCAGTGCAATTTGAGACTGCTGATAATGTTGTTCTTCTATTATCTGGTTTTTGAGTATCAAACACAATTTAAAAAGTTGTTTTTATTGGAAATTCAGTTAAAAAAGTCATCAACAGAAATAAAAAGAGATTTAAAAGCAGTTTTGTTGACATTTTTTGATCAAGTTCGGTGATTCCAATATCAGGCACATTTGCCTATTATCATTCTCATAACAATTACTGAGACAACATTAGTGGAATTCGAACACGGGCTTTAAAGATAACCTTTATTTTCACGATCCACTTATGTTAGAATTAGGATTTACTTGAAAATTTAATTTAATACAAATCTTTATTTAATACTCAAATCATGAAATAGTGTTAACATGAGACAAATTTAGTTCGGCTGAATCAAGTATTAAAAAGCCTTGTTCAGGAAAAGTGGCCATTCTGATACATCAATAAAAAATCGGCGCTTCAGCTTGTCAAACGGCTAAAACTACACTGTACAGCATGTCTCATTTTATCTCCCGTTTTTTCATTTTGGATAAATCACCGTTAGCCAATCACCACAAAGTTTTATTTATTGTGGTCAATCAGTCGGTCTCAATCAGATAAACCCTAAATAGGAAACCCGAAGAGAAAATGTAACATACTGTAGTAAACTGTAGATGAAATTTACTATGTATAAATTCAATATGTGTGAAGTTAATCATTTTGTTTAATTAATAAAGTTGAGGTTCAAATTATTAGCGTAATAAAATTTTCGACGCATTTAATGTTCGTTTTGACTTTTTGCCTTAGATTTTTGTATACCGTAAAGTAAATCATTTTGTTTCATTAATCAAGTTTGGGTAAGAATTATCAGTGGAATAGAATTTCTGACGCATTTAATTTTCGTTTTGACTTTTTGCCTTAGATTTTTGTATACCGTAAAGTAAATCATTTTGTTTTATTAATCAAGTCTGGGTAAGAATTATCAGTGGAATAGAATTTTTGACGCATTTAATTTTCGTTGGGCGGTTTTGCCCGATCGTTTGTTTAAATAAACTACAAATTAATAATCATACAGAAATAAAAAAGGTTTAGCATCAAAATATTTATACATTCATACCATAATTAAGACAGTTAATATCCCTTTATCACCTTTTGATTAATCTAATAGATACGGGCTAAAAAGAAGAGAAATAGGCCTCATGAGTGGCTAGAAGGGATCTTAGGAGTATTTGGATTGGCTCACTCAACCTACATCTATTAGACTTATCAAAAGGTGATAAAAGAATATAATACGAGCGGTTGACGGAGAAATTTTACCGACTTTTTGACAATTATATTGATCACGGGGCCTTTGATCGTTTTTTGCATTTTTTTCCAGTCAATAAGAATAAATTGAACAGAATCTGACAATTTTTTGTTTTTTTAGATTACTGAACTTTTTTAATCATCATTGTTTGTCAAAAAATTAGAAAAAATGCCCGTTTCTGGCAATTTGTTTTCAATTCATTTTTCATATTTATGCTCAGTTTGAGCTATCCAAAATTCAATCAAATGTTTTTTTTTTAAAAGCAGAATTATATAAAAATTTTGGGTGACAAGTGGAAAAAACGACAAGAGGGCCCCGTATTTGAATATCATTTAATTTATTTCATCAGTTACTTTGTATTCGGCTAGATATGTGACCGAAAATATTAAGATTATAAAGATTGTAATATATATTAAGAGTAGTCGGCGAAAGAATTTTAATAACTTTTTGAAAGATACGGATCATTTGCTCCTTTAACACATTCCGAATTATTCCGGCTCAACTACTGAAAAACACACTTCGTTTCTTAAAGCCGGAATATTACGGATAGCGTAAAACGGGGATATGATATAATTAATATGTTTTAGAATTTCCTGTGTACACTAACCAATACAACTAATATAATATAATTTATAATATAAGAATCGGCATTATTAGATCGTTCTGTTTTTTCGGCTCTGATCGTACGATACGGTACGATCCAGTTTTTTGATGCCTCAAATTTTCATCGCAACATTCAAGATATAAAATCTTGTTGCAGATTTGTCCGTCGAACGTTTAATTTCATCATTATAAATATTTATTATTTTGTCATGTGAAGATTGTATACGACCATATCCCCTATTCACACTTTTGTTAATATTCCGGCCCTGATTAGGAAACGCAGTGTGTTTTTAAGTAGTAGGGCCGGGATATTAACAAAAGTAGGGGATATAACTTACATAAAATAGGACAAAAAATCTAATGAAACATGTTAAGAAGTCATTTTTTCAAATTATTTGAAGTTTTCTGGTTTTGAATACAAATTGTCTGCAGACAGGATAATATTTAAATGAAAATTTAAATATTTAACATTTAGACATTTGGAAACAACCAATTTAATTTTTTTGATTCGTATAATTTTTTCATTCAAAACTGAGAATAACATTAGTATCTCAGGATCTCAGGAGTTTTTGAATAAAAAAAGGACGATTTGAACTTTCTTAAAACTCAATCGAATAAGTTGTTTTCAAATGCCTTTAATAACGTCAGAATGTCATTTAAGTTAAGAAATAAGTTAAGAAGAGTAAGAAATTTCCATGAATTTTTTTTGTACTTTACTTGGCAGTGATCAAATTAAAACCGCTACTGTTGACCAATGTTCTAAACGGGATCGGGATCGGGATTGGAAATTTCGACTTAGGTCGGGACCGGGCGGGATCGGGTTTGGAAATTTCAACTAAGGTCGGGACCGGGATTTGATCGGGATCCCGAGTGTTTAAACATTTTCCGTGGTAAAAATTACTGTCGTATTTGTTTAAGCGGACTTTTTTGAAAATTTTCGCACATAGACAAATTTTCGTTTCAAAAATCGAATAATGGAGCTAGAGAGCTGTAATTATAAGCCAAATTTTTAGCATGAACAGCCGCATCTACTGTTTAAATTTAAACTATATAAAAACAAATTCAGCGGAGTTTTTGATAAAAAATCGGACTCTGTTATATTCTTAAGATCGTTTTTTAAGTACACCGTCAGTTTCCAGCGTTCAGGTATTTTAAAAGTTTGAGCACCCGAGCTTGTTCTGATGCCAATTATAATCGGTTTATCTGAGACTTGCGGGCTGAAAAGCGGCCCCATGAGTGGCTAGAATGAGTCCTAGGAGTGTGAGAATTGGCTCCTTCAGCCCGGAAATCTCAGATTAACCAAAAGGTGTTAAAGAGATATCATATTTATAATTGTTTCATCATGTGTTTTATCTGTAAAACTGTTTTTCCAAAAAGAGATGATTCAATATCATACGTAAAACATTTTTAAAGTTATAACTAGTATTCAAAGCGGTCATCATGATCCGACAGATTCAGGATTTGTTGAAAATTCCTTATTTGTGCATAAAAGCTTATTGATAAATCTAGCTAAAAATAAATGCTATTTTACTTTATAAAAAATCGCCTATCTCAAAAATTCAAAAATATTATATCGTATCATTAATAATACTTTGTAATTAATTTCAAATAGGATTTTTAACTCAATAAAATACCTTATATGATTGCCAAAATATATGCTATGCTCTCATTTTCAATGAAGCAAATTCAGGCTCAGAAATTTCCACATCTGAGAAAATGCTGACCCATTTTGAAAGTATAATCAATCTCATACAGTAAGGAAAGTTTAAATTCACAAGAACTTGAATTTGAGGGATGTTATTTTCATGGTAAGGAATGCATTTTGGTTTTATTTTCATCATATTTATAATTTTAGTAAACACGTCTTCGCCGTGAGGAATACATTTTGGTTTAATTGAATAGTAACAGTGGATGTTAATAATCAAAAAACCTCAAATTAACCTAAGGATGGAACATTTCGCTTTTTTCGTGATGATTTTGTCTTCAAAGTTTTCCACTTATTTCGATAATTATTTATTATAAAATTAAATATTCTTACAAAACTTGATATTTATCATAATCGCTGGTTCTGCAATATTCATCTTATCACTTTTTTGGTTTTTCGACATATTTTTTATTCTCTTGGTTTGTGATAAATAATTGTTCGATTCAAAACTAATAAATTAATGTTTCAGCGCCAGAACAGCGCCACAACAGATTTAATCAATGAATGATTTTAATCCATCATTTACCAGCTAATTTGTGAACTAAAATCTTTGTTCTCGTCCGATTTCACGACTTTGATTTTCAAGTACTGTTAACAATAATTTAAATATGAAAATTTGCTAGTCCCTTGGACTGCTACGTTATTTTTTTTATTTACAGCCTTCATAATATCTTCAAAGCCAGTAATCAGCTGCTTGATTACATAATCGTGTAACTGCGAAACGTTAGAAACTGTAGGTGTTTAAAATGCCAAACAGTTTTTGATAAATTTTGTTCCGGTTAACGCAGTTATGAGTAGTCAAAATTTAGTATTTGTGAAAAATTATCTATGTCTATTTTCATGAATGCGGACTCAGTCAATTTTGTTCTTGGGTCACCAATTTATGCTTTGGAGAACAAACATTTTTCCGATTTTAGATAATTAAAATTCTGTTTTCAGATTTATTCTTGCATACTTTTATCAAAAATTAATGTCAAAATGATGTCAAAAATGTCAAAAAAATGTTGATTGTCAAAATGATATCAAATTTAAGGTCAAATTAGTATATGTGTTTTAGTATCATGTGTCTTTCAAGTCGGTGAAATAATGAGAGTCAATTGTTTTAACTTATAAAGGAAGTAATTGAATGTTAAACTTAATTTTTCTCTGTTTTCTATTTTGTTTTATTATTTTTAGTTTTCTTGAAATCTTAAATAGTATAAAGTTTAACAATTTAAAAATTTACGATTTGTTTTAAAATGGTCGTAGATTTTCACGATTTAATTGTTCCGGTATTAACTGATTGTGTTTAAAAAAAGTACAAAGTTCAAAATAAGAAAAATGAAATCAACTTTTTTATCGAGGATATTGTAATACGCTACACCCTTACTAAGTGATGAAAGGCGGTATTACCCGCGCTTTTGAAAAAAATGGAAAACCAAAAAAAATTGGTTAAAACGCCATTTTTAACAAACCGTTTTATGAAAAAAATACCCTGGTTCACTTTGTTTAAACATTTTTCGTCAGAAGGAGAAAAAACAAATCGTGCCCTCTATATAATACCGAAAGTGCCTAATATGTGTGCCAGAAATTTCGGAAAATAAATGTTCGGCGATATTATTAAACCTCCTGTATTTAACTGAAGAAAAATTATTGCATTCATGTTTTTTTTGTGATCTGTCATCTGCAAATAAATAAAACTGATAAATTATTACCAGCAGTTTGTTATAATGTAACTCAATAGGGTGTCTGCACCTGCCAATCAGATTCAAATATGGTTATCTGAATTACTAAGGTTTAGTTATATATGGGTTTTAGACCATCAAAGAACAAGTCCTGAATATTTGCTTATTGCGGAATCTGAGCATGTGATTAGTTGATATATTACAAATCTGACCAGTTTAATCTGAATATTCTGAATACAAAGATGTTGATTGGGTGTCTATATCCCTCAACCCCCACCTGCACGAGCGTGTTTCAGAACACAGAACAGAGACCAAAAAATTTTGGGAAGTGTCATTCTTGGCCGGCGGAATATTGGACAGACCCCCGATACTTCCCCTTATTTTTAATTTCTAGAATTTGTCGTGAGTCTTCAAAATTTTTTTTCGTTAGTGTTTCTTTGCCATTGTCCCATATATTATCAGCCTCCAGAAATCCGGAACAACCAATTATATTTATATAGTTCGATACTAAATGATAATTTAGATAATGGACGACTCTAACATTTGTGTGTGTTCTGAAACACAACTTTCGTTGCAGTGGGGTGTTACAGGGTCTCCCAACAGCATGAAACGACTCAAAATAATATCGATTGAAATGTTTGGAGAAAATAATTTTTTCTGTCCTTCTATCAAATTTTAAAAAATTTTTTACCACATTCAATGCTTCTTAGATCTGTTAAGTCGTAAATATAAGAGACAAATTATTAATTAACAGTTCAAGTAATTAAGTTTTATTTGTGTTTTACACAAAATTGGAAACATTAGCTAGGGAGCGCGGGGAATCTATATATGTTATTTTCTTTCTGTTATCGAACAAATAACATTTTGTGTTTTCTCACAATTAAAACAATATATGTTATTTGATTCAATAATTGACACAAAACTAGATTTTACTACTTTTTTATGAAACAAACAAAAATCAACTTAAGATGATCCTAATATTTTAAAATTTCTAGCCTTTTTTTCAAGATTTAAGTGGCCGCGCCTTAGAGAATAAAGTGAGTCAATTTTTTCAAAAAGTTTTCCAAAGAAAGTTGTTCCGGAATTTTTTGAGGGCTGATAATTAATGGGACAATGGAAAGAACACCATTAACGAACAAAAAAATTTTAGAACTCACGAAATATTCTAGAAATAAAAAATAGGGGAAGTATCGGGGGTCTGTTTCCAATATTCCGCCGGCCAAAAGACACTCCCAAAATATTTTTGGATCTCTGTTTCTCTGAACACACGCTCCGGTTGCAGGCTGGGGGTTGAGGGATATCAGACAACCCAAGTCAACCATCTTGTATAATCAGGAATTGATGATTAAACTAGCGTCAGATTGGTAATTTTTCAACCTAATTCACATGCTCCAAGATTCCCGCATATAAGCAAATATTGCAGGACTTGTCCCTTTTGATGGTCTAAGATGCACACTACTATAGTACTAACCTTAGTAACTGTAGATAACCATATTTGAATCTGAATTGGCAGGTGCAAGACACCCTATTGAGTTTGATATACAAGAACTGCTGTAATAATATCAGTTTTATTTATTTGCAGATGACAGAATCACAAAAAAAAACATGAATCAAAAAGTTTGTACTTAAGTTAAATACAGGGGGGTTTATATATCGCCTAACATTTATTTTCCGAAATTTCTGGCACACATCATATAGGCACTTCGGTATATATAGAGGGCACGATTGTGTTTTTTGCCTTCCTGACGAAAAATGTTTAAAGCAAAGTGAACCAGGGTATTTTTTTCATAAACGGTTTTGTTAAAAATGGCGTTTAACCCAATTTTTTGGTTTTCCATTTTTTCAAAAGCGCGGTTAAACCGCTCTTTCCATCACTTAGTCAAGGGTGTAGCGTATTACAATATCCTCGATAAAAAAAGTTGATTTCATTTTTCTTATTTTGAACTTTGTACTTTTTTTAAGACCAATCTAGTTAATTACCGGAACAATTAAATCGTGAAATCTACGACCATTTTAAAACAAGATCGTAATTTTTAAATTGTTAAACTTTATCTATTAAGGATTTCAAGCAAACTAAAAGATAATAAAAACAGAAAGTAGAAAACAGAGAAAAATTAGTTTAACATTCTAATTACTTTCCCTGTTATCAGTTAAAAACATTGATCCTCTCATATTTTCAACCGACTTGACAAGACACATGATACTAAAACTCTATAGTAATTTCGACCTAAGATTTGATTCATTTGAACAATAACATTTTTTGACATTTTTGACATCTATTTTGAACATTAATTTTTGATAAAAGATATGCAAGAATATACTGAAGACAGAATTTTCAATTATGCTAAAACGGAAAAATGTTGCTTGATTCTGCCAAGCATAAATTGGTGACCAAGAACAAAAGTTGACTGAGGTCCGGCATGTCATGAAAATAGACACTAGATAATTTTCACAAATACTCAAATGTTTAGACACTCATGAACCTGCGTT
>SCLH01001231.1:71909-88278 GCA_004367855.1 Oikopleura vanhoeffeni
ACGTTACTAAATTACCAATCGCATTGCTCTAAGACGGCTCTTCTGGTCACATTTGTGACAGTTTATATTGTACTTATTCTGGTATCGCCATTCGTAACAAAGTAACGCAGTAAATATATTGGTGACAGCAATAGTGCTGTCGAATTGTGCTGCGTTTTTCAACCCATTGCCCGACGTACGTGATCGCCCAAAAATGACCTAAAGTGACCCCATAGCACATGCTAAACAGGTTTATTAGAAACTTATCAGAATTTTATACATTAGAATTTCGAAAAATCTACATTTTGGTATCAATATCATATCAATTTTTTCCATTAATGATACTGTTCCATTCGAATGCTTTTAGACGACACAATTTCCAAATTTACAACAATTTTCTGACGAATAGTCAAGCCATTTTGTAAATAAAAATAATTGTCTATAATTAGACAAAGATTTTTTTTAATATTATTTCACAAACAAGAAATTATAAATAATTGACGAATTTGAAATAAAATTTAAAACTAAAAAATGGGTATCAATGTTTCTAACCTCTTGCTAGAGATTATGTTCTGGTTCATGTTTAAACTTAGAGAATATTTTTTGTTCTGAGAAAAATCATTCCTGAAAAAAATCGATTTAAGAGTAATATTTTCGTTGGAGGAGTTACTTACCAGGTAAAATGGTGAATCCAGTTCTAGCGAAGCACGTAAGTTGCTAGAGCGTGATTTTTTGGCCAGTGAAAAATTAGGCGTTGTCTTGCACTACCTTATTATTTTTAAATGAGGGCGGGACCATAATTGAACCTCTAATGACGTCAAAGTTCAGGTCAATCTCATGGTTAATCGTATAGGACTTGTTGTAGATACTCCGCGAACAGAGACAAAAGGATATGACTTTCAATGAATAGTATGGCGATGATGGTAATAATGTACTGAGAAGGTGCCTAGAGAGCAAAACTGGGCTCAACCACAGCAAGTACCTAAGTTCTTACTAGACTGTATGATGATCCCCGAGCAAAGAATTGAAGACAGAGTCGGAGTTTACTAATGACGTATGTAGGAACTGGCGAATAGAGGTACGAAATGGTCCGTAAGGAGCAAACTTATTTGTGGCATCTCTAGTTTTTGCTCTTAGTACGACCGTTCCTACCATTTAATGTTACTAGTTCTAAGTAACGTTCAATATAGAAAGGTGCGCTCTTCAGATTATATGCTTAGCGGGTACGTATACAATCTGAACGTGCTTGGGTTGCACTTATTTGACTGTTTTTGCTCTTTTAGCGACCTATCAGATACTATTGAATCCACATACATTCCTAATACGTTATCTAGATAATTGACCCTTTCTATTCTTTGAGGGTTCTATTACATCAGTCTGATACGAGTGAAGCTTGAGATTACCTTTGGAACTTGACGGTCATAAAGCGTAGGGCAATATTGTGGCCGACCCTCAATTTAAAAAATGGTAGTCACGAAAAACGCTACAATTTTCATTGCGAAAGCAAATCAGCGTTCTAAGTAGCATTACTATGCTCGAAGCTGAACATGGATCAATTACTTCAAATCAGCGAAAAATTGCCTTAAACATCGATTTTTTTAAAAATTTTATCAATAAAAAACTACCTTACGTTTAAAATGACACAGAACAAATTCTCTTCATAGAATAGGTTAAAAAGCATCGATACCCATTTATGATTTTTGAAATTCTTATTCAGAATCGTCATTTGGAATATTTCGAATTGTATCCGATATTTGAAAAGTGACTAATTTTTTTCAAGAAATAAAGTTAAACTAGAAATTCAAATTAACCATCAATAAAGTTCAATTTTTTTTTTTTAATTAAATTTTTATGTTATTTTTATTTTTGAATAAATATTTTGTTTGTTATTGTTTCTTCTTTCAATTGATGATAATTTCCGAGAAGACAAAACAATTTGAGGCTAGATTTGTCCTCAGATTTGATATAAAGGAAAGAAAGACGGAAGAACGATTTGAGAATATTTCTAAAAAATTGGTTATGATAAATATAAAAAGTTTTTGATTCTATACAACATTCTAAAAGTTGTATTAAATTTGCAAACGCTAACCGATTTTCTAGATTTGTTAATTTTTTAAATCTCGAGGATTTTCCTTAAATTGACATTTTATTAATTAGGTTTTTTTCGTCCTTTAATTCTATTCATTCTTTACAAATTTTAATAAACTTTCTTTAATATTTTGTTAAATTTCTCTTAAATTCTATATAATTTCTCTAAAATTCTCATTAAATTCTCTCGAAATTTTTTTCAATTTTAAATTTTAGGTTTCTTTTTAATTTTAAGAAATTATCTTAAATGGAGCTATATTTTATGAATTTATAAAATTATTTTTCATATCGATAATTTTTCCCCGAAATCCGACTATTTTAAATAAAATTTCATGTTTAGTACCAATAGTTATCGACTTTTTTGCATTCATAATTTGACCAATTTTATCAAAAAATGGAACCGTAATGGATTTCAAATTAAATTTCCTAAGGTTTTATATATTTTTTCTAAATTGCAATTGTTTCAAACTAATATAATTCAATCTGAAAGTAAATGCAAAGTCGGAAAAATCTTTAGTCCGAACAAATATCTTAAATTGTTGTCTTCGATTTCTTTAAGACTATTTATGTGATTCGTATTTTTTTTATTTATCTATGATTAAAGTTATTGCATTTTTTTTATAATGTTTCATTTTTGCGATGTAAAATAGTGCCAGAGTCAAAAATTTCGTCAATTCAATACTTGCTTAATAAAAAAAAATACGGCAAAATCTAATGATGATACTCAATTAAAAAAAACTTTCTTCGAAATATAGAACTATGCTTTCGTCTTCTGTTTTTTATGATTTATAGAGTATACGAAAAATTCAATTATATCATGATAACTCAATATCAATCTTCAATTTAAAATGAAATACTTCAAAATGTCAACACTAATTTGGAAACTCCAACCGTATTAATAAGTGCGATAAAAAACTAAGTTTTAAAACAATTCAGGTAAAGCCCGAAGTGACCGTGTTATCGAAACATGCACAGTTTGGTTGTATCTTAATTTATTAAACCCTGTGAATACCCACTTTAAAATAATTGAACTCCAATAAAAGTGAAATTTTCACTTACTTTCGCGTTAACACGGAAAATAGCCAATCATCGAAAATCACCATTTTGTTTTAGACATCATATTTAACCCTCAAATATATCCTCCTCATATTAATAATAATTATGACATAAAACACAATTTTTTCCATACTTCGTCGCGTTTAAACCGGAAGTGATGAGGTGCAAATGCGAAATAGCAATTTGTTTTTTGACAATATTATTACCCTCAATTACACCGCAAGTGATTAATCAAATTATTAAACCCGATTTGTACGTTAATATCGGCCGGAATAAAACCGGATCAAAAAGGAGAAAATCTATCCCGGGCCCGCGGATAAGAAGGAAATCTATTATTTCATCCGCTGATACCCGTTTTGCTATCCAGTTTATTGAGTATAACGGATGGGAATGGAAATTAGCGGGATGACATCACTTTTTGCGGGACAGCCGGTTGTACAGTAAAGGAAATAGTTTTTACAGAAACATTATTCGAGGCTAAGGTTTGAGTGGAAATTTATTCTCCCAATGTCACCAGATGAGACGTTCAAGAGTTCAAGTCAAAAACATGATTATGTTATTCATTGTATTCTGCTTTTAGGTAGTGATTTTGGCTCGAAGGGAAACGGGAAACTTGTTTTCAGCAATTAGATGAGTCTTTCATATTATTAAAAATATATTTGAATAGCCAAAGTGTTCTACACAATTTTGGTAATCATATTTGTTTGAAAATGTATGGTTTCCATGACACTCCTGAAACTAACCTCTATTTTTCTTGAGCATTATCGAGCAAACACCGAATAAAAATTGTAAAATATTATGGCCTCCAAATTGTGAGCTCTTTCCTAATACTCGGGTCAATAAAATAAGGTGATTTGCTATAACGGCGATTTATTTTCTCCGCAATAACGCTCAATACGAGAATTAAGGGACGCTTCGCAGCGAGTCACTGGGCGTTTTAGGTTGAGGGATTTAGTCAAATGGTTTTGCGGTGTGAGGTGGTTTAACGTACGTCAGAGTCAAGTTGACAGTGAATGTAAATCAGAAATAAAGGAACAAATATAAGAAGAGAATATAAGGAATTAAAGTGAGCAATTCGAGCGAACTGACAATGTAGTAAGATGAAATGATATGTTAATAACTTAAGAATTATATCGAATAGTCATTGTCAAAAGCGGAATTAAACTGAAAAGAATTGGCTTAAAAATCTAGCCAAAAACAGTTCAAGAAATTCCGTGATCGATATCTTCAAAGAAAAAATTCTATCTACAATAATAACTGATGAAGATTTCTCAAAATTGCTCTGCGAATAAGCTGGGATTATACATCACTACGCGCTACAAAAAGCCATCTCATCGAAAATTTTGAAATCCACCACAATTTGATGATCCATTACGAGTTCCTTAAATATGTACGCAAGTAATGATTTATACGATTGGGCTCTCGTTTGCTGACAAAAAATATGTTTCCAGTTTGGATTTTCGCACCAAACAACTTAATTTCAGAAAATACGCTAGAAGAAGAAATTTGGAGGATTTGACGCTGAATAATGTGGCTTTGGATTAAACCAAAACAAATGTATAAAATTAAATGATGTTTTATCAAGAACGTTCGTGTTTTAGAATTATAAGTAAGGTATTTTTCAGAAAATAACATAAGTGTGAACTTGACCATAGTCTAGACAGGCATCGAATTCAGGAGTAAAGTTGCTTGAGATACCGGCATGCAGAAATTATAAAAGTTTTTTAATATGTTTTTTCAAATTTGGCATAATATGGTAGCACAACTCTTAGAACCAATGTTTTGAGAATTTTGGGAAAAATGTTTATAGGGGTGCATTAGTCCAGCATATTGTATACATTTGATCAGACAATATATGAAAGAAAAGAATGTCGGGAATATTTACTCTTTATCTTCAATAAAAATTATTCTGTACCAACGTTTACATTTCCAATTTCTAAAACATAATAAGCTATAGTTAAGGATACAAAAACAACGCTTTTCACTGTGCATCAATTTTCGAACTTGAACCGATTAGTAATATTTTTTACAGACATGAATAACTCTAGATCAATTGTCGGTTTACGTCCGTAGAAGTTCCTATAAAACTCTGCACCGATGAAGATTTCTTAAATACTAAATTTTTGGTTTCATGACAAAGGGTAGACATTGGCTAAAAGTAGAAAAAGAACTTTTTTTTTGAAGATAAAAATTCGGCTATGAATTCTTTAATTAAAAATGTCTGACTATTACACAGAATGACGCCTATAACACCAACAATTTATAGAGGAAATTCAAAAATCAGTAGCCGAATGCACTATACGAATTACACGTGTCAAGTTTTAAAAAAATTAATCATGAACGTTTCAAAAATGGATAAACGCGGCGACTACCGATTATGGTGACATACGCCAATTATGATGAGAAGCACCAGAACATTCAATATATGATTCCATGTGAGAGGTTTATGAAGAGTTAAAAAAAACCAGCAATAAAAGGAGGAGATGAAATCTTGTCTCTAATTGGGGAAAATTTTAGACTCATCAAAAGAAGATCCAGTAGAAAAAGTTAAAGTGGCAATTAATTGGTTTTTACCCACAAAATTAAAGTATCAAACAAGAAAAGTTGTAAAAAATGCGGAAATATTTGATGCAGATTCAGTAGTTCGATTGTTTACTGAAACTTTTACAGTATTTCACAGATGAACACACGAGCTCAAATCTTATCTGTTAAATTGAGGATAAAATATTTTCATGAAGCTGACAACATATGTATAAATGTGGTTCAGCCTACTATAATACCACATATGTAAGAGCATAATAAAACTCGACGTTATTTTCGATCGCATTACTCATAGTACTAGCCAGAGGATGCGGGTTTAATTTCTTATCAGATGGTTGGTTTATTTCGCAGCGATAGATAAAGACCAGCTAGAATACTCATTACCTCCGCAACATCAAACAATATAATCGGGTGCAATGAGTATAGCGTATATATCGCAAGAAGTTGATTATGTTTCTTTCTTTAGCAACAATCTTAGGAACGTTACAGTTTTTCACCAAGGGAAATAAAGTTTAATAGAAATGATTGCGTAAAGAGTACACGTCTAAAAACTGATTCTAACTCGTTTAATCATTTTTCAGAAACCTTGATATTGTTTAATAATAGTATAACTTATTAAAAGTACTTCTTGTGGTGAATACGTTGAGAGAGACAGATTTGCTGAAAAGACTATTTATAACAAATTACCATACTATATTACCTCACATTAATGATTAATTTCCTTTCACCCCCTCAACGCGTACCCTGCAATTTATTCGACATAAGATAATCCCAATCGCTTCTTATGAAACTTTCTGACATTAACATCCCTTGGTACGTATCGCCTTGTATGTAAAGCAAACAACAATTTTTGAACAGAATGCTTCATTTGCAACCAAATCTGTGAAAACGATTTATTTTCTGAAACATCACAAAAATTTGAAAGAAAACTTCTCAATATGAATAACTATGCGAGAAACTTGATCTATCAATATGTTAATCAAGAAAATTTCTTGGAATTCTCAATTATCGTCATCCAACCTTTTAAATATGATTGGAGCTTATAGAATATAAATATTTTTATTTTTTGTGTTGAATAGTTTTCAAATAAAGAGTAAGTTAACAGTAAAAAAGATTCAGTTAATAGAATATTAACCACTCCGTCGACAGGTGATTTTTGATCCATTCTCAAATCCGTGCAATAGTCTCTTTATCGAGCGTCGCCCATTTTGCATTGATGAGAAGAAAGCTTTCTAGGTACAAATAATTAGATATCGTTCTAGAAAATATTTACCAAAATATAGCGGTCAGAACGGTTGATTCAAATTCACCAGTTAACTCTACCGCACGTACGCTTGAAGAGCCGGATCCAATTGAAATGAAAATATTAAATTCAATATCCCTTTATACCTTTTGGTTGAATCACGTAGCCCACAACAGTTACTAAAATCACACGTATAAGAGTCAGTTGCGATCGATTCTAACCAAAAGGTGATAAAGAGGATATAGTGCACTCATACTCATCACGTGAGTTTCAAAGAACGTCGAGTTAGAGTCATACAAAAAACTTGGCTCTTATTCATAGTTTTGGTTGTTTAGAGACATATTAAAATGTTTATTTCTCAATTCATAAAGACTAAAATTTGATAGTATCGCTTCATCTCAAATCATTTTCAAATCAGAATAAAGAGTTTTATTTTTCAAACACTCTTTATTCTGATATTGGAAAATGATTGAATAATCATCGAAAGCCTATCTTATTCAATATTTGTGAATCTGGAATCGATAAATTTTCGTTTCAAAACTCATATTTCATCAATGAAACTTAAGGCCAGGCATTTGGCAGGATTGTGCAACTTTTTCAATTTTTTTCGATGTGAGAAACTGATAGTCTTCTCGAATCATGTCTGAGAAAAAACATTTTAGACCTAACCTGACAACTCTGAGCTTCACTTGTTTAATCTGATTTGTCAGATCAATTATTTTTACTTTATATCGTCTTTGACAAAACATCAAACAAAACGGCGCATATTGCTATGAAGGGGTCTAAATTACGTAAATACAAATGACGCTATAGATTTGTATGTATATAAAATAAAGCGCTAAACAATGTTTCGACCACCGTTGGAAATTTTAATTTTATTTAACCGATTTACGTCAAATCGAAATTTAAATTGTTGAAAAAAGACGAAAAACCCGAGCAATTTAGGCACATCCGAAGAAATATTTTTTTCATGAGTTAAATAAAATACATTTAAACCGGTGGATGGGTGGTTCACAAATTTGCTAGTTTGAGTGTGATAAAATTTTTTTTTAATCTTTGATAGAAGAGGCTTCGATGGACTTCTGCCAACCGTAGTTTTACTTCAAAAGATACGATTTAGGGTAAAAACAAAAGCAAAGAACAAACGAGGACATATTTGTATATAGTGAAAGTAGCATTTCCCAATATTTTTAGCTAAGAGTTCCATAAAAATAAGTTTGAAAGTTTTTGAACAGAAATGAGGAAAATTTTCAAAAATATTCCAAATAGTTTCGACCGAAATCACTAAATTGTGTATGATTTTCAAAATATCATTTAAAATTTGTCACCTACGAGAAAGTGAAAGTGCAATTTTAAAGAATCTTTTTATAAAACAAATACTGTAAAAAACATTTGCTGAAAATCGGCATTTTTTTATAATGCTCGACTTTTTTCAAAAATATTTCTCATAATTTGTGGAATTGAAAGTATTATTCGAACTAAAAATTTCTTAAAAGGCAATAATACGAAATGCTTAGTTACAAAGTTTCCTGGAGTATGAAACATTACTTTGGTGGTATTAGAAAAATATATAACCCAGTGAAAAGTTTTTCGTCAAGAGCCGCATATCGTATCTGCCAAATGCACGCCCTGAAAATGGTAGGTTTCTTTGAAAACAGGTCGGAATTTAAGTCAGTAAACATCAGTGTTTGTGTAAGTGATTGAAGTTTCGAATATGTATTTGTATTTTATATACCGTATGTTAGATTTTTGCTCCTTTTTTTCCAATTCAGTTAATACTGAATTCCACCGGTTTGATTGGTTAATCTGGAAACACGAAGAGTATTAGCCAAAATTGATCGTTTTCATGGCCGAATAGCAAGTTAAGCAAATTGAAAAAAGCAATTACATGCTGGTAAATTTTTATCAACTGTTTCAAGTTATTTCGTAGGGTTCCCGCTTCGCACCTGAATGGAAACTTTGGTCCAGGTAAGATAGTTATTCGGCTATATTTATTGGAGCCTCTGGTGTTTTTCTGCTTGATAATTAGCACAATTTCAAATAATTTGGCGTTTGACAATGACTTATCCGATAACATTCTTATATAGATTCTTAGAATTTTGTTTATTTGATATATAGAGCTGATAAATCGATTAAACTGAATGTTATGTGAGATAAAGCGTGGTGGTGAGACACTAGAGAGCGGGATAGAAGACAGCAGCGAGCAAAACAAAATCTCGAAGCTATCTTTGTGCATCGCCACATTAGATTTACAATTTCATCAAAGCAAATATGATATTTATTATTAAAGATAATCACGAACAAATTTGAGCTAATTCTGGAAACCCTTGAAATAAAAGTGCATATAAACAGGTGAAAATAATTTTGAAAGTATTTCAAGACAACACGTTAAAATTTAAAATTATAAAAGAAAAGTTTTCAAAAATATTTTGACATAAGTCAAATTTATTTTTTATTCGATATTTGGTGTTCCACTCAATCAAGCACAAACATTGAAATAAACAACAAACGACGTTGATAACTATAGATCGTTCAGACGTTCGTCAATATACAATAATAAATTGATAAAAAATTAGTATAATAAAATTGATAAAATTAGTATATAAATGATTAAATTAATTAGAATTTGGAGAGCTACAAAATGAAGAAAGAGTGCAATCTGGATCATTAGATTAGAAAAAATTACGATGTTCTGATACACTTTTTTACTCTACAAATTCTACTTAAAGGGGATTCTAAAGCAGTCCTATCTTTTTGAACAAGAAATGTTATGGACGTTGATTTTACGATTTTTGACGTCGAAGAGACTTTGTTTAGTTACAAATAACACAAAATTTGTATAAAATAAGTGTCAAAAAAAAATTGGATCTCTAGTGCTCAAACTATTGATATTTCGAACATAGTTTTATTATTCAAATTTTGAAAAGTGATGATTACGAATTTGTTTGATGCTACATAAACGCGATAGGATAAGATTGAGAGTCGAAAATAATTTTCAAATTGTCCTCCTGGAGTTGAAAACACATTGAAAATTCGGGCGCATTCTTTTCCGAATTGTCAAATGATCTGTGATACATGTTAAAATAGTTATGTAAGCACATGTAAAAACACATATGACTGTCCGTAGCCAACATAGCAAAAAATGGTCCTTCTCGCCATATTCGAGACATTTTTAGGATTAAAAATTAAAACTACCGAGTCATTTTTGTTTGCTAGGCTTTCAACATTTATGTGTGAATTTAAATTTTTTAAAATGTGACGAAAAAAATACAACTTTGAAAAAGTATGCTATCGATTAACCTAATTTACCATTGGTTCTACATGTGATCTTAAATTACAGCAAAATTTTTCACGAGATTATGACTATCATCCCGAGATTTTTATGATATTATTATGTAGCATAAAAAGTTATGAGCCCCGAAAAAAGTTTGACTGGCTATAAGGTTGACTCCTGACTGTGAACGTCCAGCGCAACTCTATATCTACTACACTAGGGGGGCGACAGGTGTGGCGAGGTACGCGGCAAATAATTAAGAGGCAGGTTCTTTGTTATTATTAATCAAATATAAATAATATTAAAGTTTTGTTCCAATTTTCCTTTGAACGCCTTTCCCCCCCCCTTTAATGAACGAAAAATCAAGTAGAAAAAAAGAATTATACATTTAAACCTGTACGCCATTTTGATTGTGACCAATTATCGCGAAAAACTTGTTTGAACATGTGAATAACAAATTATTGATTTTTTAAGTTGAAAACCCATCAACCAAGTATAAATGGCTACAATTATTTATAAAAAGCCAGTTTTATTCGATTTTCTTCTTTGTTTTTATGGCAGCGTGTTTTGCGCTCCGTTGTCATTTTATTGTTTTTGACCACAAGCTTTTGAGTTAAACTTTTTAAAGTTAAACTAATTATATTATTAATTTATCTTCAATGTATAATTTGTTTATTTAAAATTTCAGAAATAATTCCGTTCATCAAAAATTTTGATGTGTCAATATCTGCATTCTGTTAGTTTTACTTCAAGAGACCTATAATCACGATTCCATTGAATATATTATTCTTAGCACTAACGGTGTACTTAAGATAAATATAACTGATTGTTGTGTAAACATTATAAAAAAAACAAGCTTGTTTTCCCGCCTTCTCAAACCACAATTTTAAATAATATTCAAAACTATTGCGGCTATCTGTATAAACTTTTTTTTTCTTTTTTTCAAATTGATGAAAATAAAAACAGTATTTTTGGTTTTTTATGTTAAAAGTATTTAGGGGGTGTTGTGTCGGTTTTTTTGAGCCTTTATAGAATTCATTATGATACATTAATTCGGTTTAGACTAAGTTGACCAAGGAATCTCATGGTGCAATAATTTTTTCAAAAGAATTAGAACAAAATCTAGAATTTTCAAAATTCGAAATATTTTTTTCATTAACCCGCATAAAACCGGTATTCCCACCATGATATGAACATTTTTTATTGGTCAATATGACCGCCTGAAACGATGCATACATTAGAATTATCGGAAATGTCTTTAATAGAATTCTAGAAATTCAATTATTTTTAAGCAACAAATATGAAACCTAATTTTCAAATTTGACGCTGATTGATTATAATTTCGATCAGTTGTAAAAAGATTTTTTTGATCAGTGATTTTTCAGCTTCAATTTGTAGTACTTTTGTTTCAATCAGGACGAACTTTTCATTTCCTGTTCATTAAAATCAATTTTCTAGAAATCTAGATATTAATAAAAATTCTTCTTTCATCACATTGACCGCATTTATTTATCTACCTTAGGCGAAAAACGGCTTTAATTCTAAACATTCGTCTAAAAGAAGATAGAGTTTGAAGTTGAAAAACTGTAAAAATCGGCGTTACAAGTGAGATTCTAGAATAAAAAGGTAAAAATTTGGAAAAAATCTCTTCTCACCATTTTTGTTCTCATTTATCCGCTACTTTGGTGTATTGTGAGACGCTTTGTATGTGGGGTCTAAAAGAGATAGATTTTCAAAAAAACCGTTTAGTGTTCTAGAATAGACTCATCACCTGGTGGTGTGATGTACAATGTTGACTTTAAGATATGTAATCTTTAGACAAAAGGATAGATCTACAAACGAGTATCCTCAGATTTTTCACAACTGCCCTAGAATTTGTTCTGAGCGTGATTGAAAGGTACCAAAAAGCGACACCTACCCTTAAGGCAGTTTCTTAAAAATTATTATTTTCCGTTTATTTTGTGTTTTTCAAATGAAGATGCATTTTTGACCAAATAAAGCCGATAAAAATGCATTTGAAATTTTGACATGTGACATGTTACATGTCACAAAACAGTAAAAATGAAATTAAAATTCTCAACAAATTAAAAAAAATGCAATTATCGATTCAATGATATAGGCATTTATAACATTCCTTCATTTTCCTCTGATTTGTCAACCAATCCAATCGTTTTTCTGAAATTTGTTTCAAAGACTTTGGTCGCTCGTATCTATTTACCAAGACAATACAGAAAAACTAATTTGCAAAACCCAGCAGCAAGTGCTCAATTCTTTCCTAGAATTGAATCAATTCATTCGTGTCGAGTTTTTTCTCCATTGTTTTATTAGAAATCTTTAAATTTTCACAAATGTGTTTTTATCTTCAAGAACTAGGTGTTTGCGCCATAGTCTTGAGGTACTTAAATATGAGAAGACAATGACTAATTGATTATAAGTCAGGATTAAAAAAAACAAATACAGATAAACAAATAAACTGAGGTAAATACAAGTTTGATTATTTTCTTCCAGATATTTATTCAATTAATGGCCAACAAATCCTTTATTGCCCTCTCCGACAGATTTGGTCCTCGAAATACGGGGGGTGAGAAACGACGCGTCATTTGAAAACGAGTCATCTCCGATTTAGTTCTAAAGATAGTCAAACTGAGCACAATTATCTAATCAATATAAACATTTAAACCTGGTTTTAATAGGACTAATGTTTTCATTTATTTTTCTAAGATTACTTAAATTGTTTAATTATTAGTTTTTGTTAAAAAAATAAAAACAAAGTTCTGAGAAAAAAATAGAAACAATAGTCTGATTTGGATCAATTTATTTATATTATTCAATAGATATTTTTGCACACTTTGAGCTATCTACAAGAACTCAATCGGACGACCCGTTTTCAAAACTTTATTTTTTGAAGGCATTCCTACATTCATCACAAATCAACATCGACCCTTAAGATGCTAAAAAGGTCAAAGTTTTCAAAAGTGCGCACAACTTTACTTATAAAAATTCCTTTTTGTACCCTAGTTACGCATTGTCTATACTTTTAAAGAAAATTGCCATGTGTACGAATAATTTGGTGAAACTTGGTAAAAAACCTTTGCCACCCTGGTTTTAACTCAAAATACAATTACCTGGGCTACTGTGACTCATTAATTAGATTTATTGTCTCAAATTTAAGCTCGAAAAATAACTAATACAGGACAGAAACTAGGACACGTTTAATGATTTTCTGTCCTGTCCTGTCCGAGAGATCGTAAGTACTTGTTCTGGCTTGTCCGAGATTTTAAGGACAAGCACAGGACAGGTATTGACGACCCTTATGGCGCACTGGTTCACATGTTTATCATTTTAAAGAATTTGTCAAATTAAAAAAAAATAAACGTTTAAATTTATTTTTATAAATTAAATTATTATTTTTATTATTGTGACTTACTTTTATTAAAATTTTAAAGGTCACTTGAGGTCATTCAAGGTGAAGTCCGAACATTTTCGACTCTTTTTCAAATTGTTAGGTCAAGTAACTTGACGCAAGTTTAGGATTTATTGAAAGTTTTCAAAATCAGGCGATTGGTTAAAAGCTGGTTTTTGTTATTTATTTCAGTGTCAATCCAATTCATCAAAAATAACCACCATGACATCGAAAGCATATTTAAATTTGTCTTTCTTCTTAAAATTTTTATTGAGTCTTAAATTTCGAGCTTAAAACTCATATTTATATTATCTTAGCAATATTATATATAAGGTATAACAAATATTTAGTTCATAGCAAAATTCAGGCATAGATTTAGTTCTCATTTGCTTTCTTAGGCTTGAGAGCGTTCGTGACAACATGTAGAAATTCATTAACTGATCGCATATAAACTTGAAGAGAACGCAAAAGTTCGTGCCAAATCCACCCAACAGAGCTTCCAGGATGTCGTCCTTGAAAATGAATGATATTATACAGCCTGAGTTTTTTTTAATTGTCTCTTTTTTTCGTCCGGTGGGTAGACAGCGAGATTGAATTACTGCTGAATTTGGGCATAAAATACTTTTCGTCACTTTTTTTCGTCCGACGAAAAAAAAGTGACAATTTCAGAAAGATAAGTTATAATTTGAAATTTTGGGCTGGTCAAAATAAAATACAATTTATTATAACAGACAAGAAAGTGAATCAGTAGATTAAAACAAATGTAATTTTGTTCAACGTAATAAGCAAATAAAAGTTATCGAAGAGCAGTTGAAGAGAATAGGTTCAAAAAAATCAACTGGAAGAATAAATAAAATTCGCTTCTGGTCGGGCTTAGTCAGTGCTTCTGTTGGTTTTTCTTTATATCCAGCGACCTACAGCAATTTGTATTTAAGCGCATAGGTGAAGGATGGATTACTAAGAAACTCTGCTTTAATTGTAATTTAGCTAATTAAATTAGTTCAAAAGGATGGCTTATCAGGTGTAATCAAAGAACGTGTCGGAATGGCTCGGCAGGGAGTCTCTAATTGAGAAGAAAAGTTAATCAAACAATGTATTTTGGCCGCAAAACAAAATGTCGATTGATTACTAACAGCCACTGCTTTAAAAAAATTTTGGTCCCGACGGGCCTCAACTAACTGAAATAAATATTTTTGCAGTGGAGTGAAAAAGACCAAAAATAATTTTTTTAGCATGACCAGGTTTTCAAAAAATATTCAATAAGATTTTCGCCAAAATATAATTTTGAAGGTTATCTACTGTATGTTTTTACTTCTTCAGAATAACAAACCAAACTAATTATATTGCGCATTTGATAATCTACGTTTTTAACGGCAAATTAAAGTTGGCATCGGATAATTTATTAAGGAGAAAATGGGTACCTTTGTTTTTTCACCGTTGCCGCGCCTTCTAGTGAGGAGAATTCAGATTCATAAAAAAGGCAGCACCAAACTATCACCAATGTTTTTTTGGGGCTGGTTAGTTGTATATCATATTTTGTTTAACTTTGGTTGCACGACCATTACCCTTCAAAGAAATTTTGAAAATCACGAATTTGTAGCATTATTTTAAGTACATGAAATATTTTTTTTGATACATGGAATAAGGAAAATGTAGTCCACAATAATTGCTTTCGCAATGGTATGAGAAATCGAGTGCAGCATAGTTTTAAAAACAAATGCTGATGCGAGCGGTGTTTCGAATAAGATGCGTACCAAACGGCCAAAATTACCACTTTTTCTAAGTTATTTACTGTATTATTATGCAAATCGGAAAAAAACCTCCACAATATTTTTGCTCAGGTACAAGATCGCGCTTATTTTGAGACATGAATGAAGTGATCGGATATGTAATTAAGGAATAATGGTACCTCGTTTCCGACTCTTTTGCCCGCCCTCTTGTGGAGACGATGATTGCAAAGCCGACGAGACCATCACCATCGTTCAGGCCAACTTTTTTTGCGGACACTACCCCCTTAAAAGCTAACTTCAAACAAACAAAAACTTCATAGGAGCCGTTGTTGTTAAATGTTGACCCGAAACACAGAATATTATTTTTCAGGGCTCACGTGAAAAAGTTTGTTCTAAAAAAATTGGCGCTCTCGATTTTGTTTTAAAAGTAGGCTGCAAAAGAGCTTGGAAATACACTGAAAAGAAAAAAAATTACATCACCCCGATATTTTGGAACGCATGGTTAGTGGTTCAAATTACACAAACCTTATTTTTACAAAATAAGTTTGAAAAAAACATCTCGTAAAAAAGGCGGTCAGCTATTTGCGTAAAAAAAATAACACAATCAAAACATACCAAACTTCATTAATAAAATAAAATATAATAAAATTAAAAAAAAAGAATTAAATATATAAAAAAAATAAAAATAAAAAAAAAAAAAAGATAATAGCATTAAAATAAAAAAAACATAGAAATAAATATAAATAAAAAAATATAATAAAAAATAAATAAAATAAAAAAAAAGATCGAATATAAAAAAAAATTTAATATTTATTTTTTTTCACGATTCTTAGGATTATCTTATCAGATGAGGCGAAAAAAATCAAACGGCGCCTCAGGTACTATTTTTCAAATTTTAAATTAAAACCCCTAACGAGCAGATCTAGTTGCCATCAATTGAATTTATTTCAATCCAATGATAATTTCCTTGACCATTGTAATCGTGTTTTGCGTGTCGGATCTTTATATGTGTTTCTTGGGACTGGCTTCACTTTAGAGGACAATGAAATTATTTT